>QJNY01000739.1:0-29833 GCA_004155945.1 Monosporascus sp. mg162
CCCCCCCCCCCCCCCCCCTCTCCAAAAAATAAGAAAACGTCCTCGTCTTAAATAATGCTTATTTCTTAACTCATTTTCGACCGATTAATCGCTATAACGCGCCTTTCTGTAAAGCGGAAAAAGTAGCTTGGAAAGAAAAGGCCTTTTCGGCCGTCGTAGCGCTCTGTGCCGGAGATTATGCTTTTTCAAAGTTAACTCGCTTTCTTTTTGGCTTTTAAGAAAATAATGCGGGCGAAAAAGTCCCAGCCGGTGCGGGAAACGTTTAAGCCGGAGACGGTGCTGAAGATGGAGCTGGAGATACGGCCGGGATAGCCGATAAACTTGCAGCCGGAAACGAGGTCGGCGCGGTAAAAGGGGTAAGTTGTTTTGTTTTTAAGCCAGTAACAGTTATCGTAACTTATTATTTTACGAACGCCGAGATTTCTTTTTTTAGGTTAGTAAATACCGTAGCTGCCAAGTTATACGTATTTATAACGTGCGTTACTTTTTTGTTTACGTTTTTAAAGTTGTCCGACTTTAAAAGGTTTTGGAAATAATATTCGATTTCGTCGTTAATATTTCGTCCTTTATGCATACCTGCGGATGACGTATCGATTTATTCCTTAATAATAATAAAGTTATCCATAAGTCGTTTAAGGTTATTAGTTAAGGTTTTGCGATCCGTATCGTAAAATTAAAAAAACGTTTCCGTAATATTATTTATTATATTTACGATACGGACGAATTTGCGATTAACTTTTCTGGCAAATTCGGCAGGGATATACGAAAGTATAATAAGAAATTAAGTTACTTTTTTAAAATTTTTCCAAAACGGGTTTTTAAAATATAAATATAATATTTTTTCAATAAGGTTCTTATCGGGTTAACGTTTTTGCTATCCGAAATATTTATCAAATTACGTTTACGTTTTTTAATTAATGTAGTTATAATCGATTAATCCGTTTACGTTTTTTATATAAAAAATATGCATTACCTAAGGTTTTTTTTAATAGGTATGTTATAATATTTAACGTTTACCGATACGACCGGATTTTCGGTAAAAACCTTTGAGCTTCGGTATTCGTAAAAATCACCGATTTTTTAATTTATTGGACGAGTTCGACGGGATCGTCGTTTTCATTTTCGTATTTTTCGCTTTCGTTTTTGGTCTTCGTTTCTGTCCGCGTTATTTTCGAAAAATCCGAAGCTTCCGTTAAGATGTAAAGCCGTATCTGAAATTTTCCAGCTGCTAATTTGGGTTTTTTTTTTTTTTTTTTTTTTTTTTTTTTTCCATATATTGCCGCAAAACGGAATGCGTTTGTTGGTTTGGTTTTGGATGTGTTTTTTTTCTGCTGGTTTTTTTTAGACCAAAATCGTAAAATGTAGCTGGAAATTTCCTTTGCCGAATTTCTTTCGTTATCTTCGATCTTTACCGTAATCCGCCAAATTTTAGAAATATGTCGTTTTGCCGGATCGATATATAAGTAAACCAATGCGGTTATTTCCAGTTAATATTCGATCGTCGACAGGAATATACCGAATTTGTAAGTTTTTAAGTTACTATAAATCCGAATAACCTTTAGCATTTTAAGTTTAAGGCGTACTAAGTTTATTAATAATATATTAAAATAATAACCGTTTTTATTGCGCTTTTTCGGAATTACGTTTAGTATATTATATACCGTTTAATAAGGTATTATTTTCGAAAATTATTTAAAAAGCTGGATGTTAAAAAGAACGTTTAAACTACGGTAAAACCTAACCCAAAGTCAAAACAAATAAACTATAAAAACTTTCTGCTAAAAGTTTAACGGATCCGACACGACGGAAACGAAATTATAATCGTTTTAACTTATGATTTTATTTAAGTTCTAACTACGGCTTCGTTTAACGGTATTAACCGTAAATGGTTTAGCTATAACGCCGTTCTTGCGGAATTTCTAAAACGTATTTTTAAAGATTATAACGTAAGTTATATCGTTTGCTAACGCTTATTTTCCTCGGGCGAAATTCGGAAAAAGCTTCCATAATCAAAACTTCTTTTCGGAATTTGGTCCAACGTTTGCTATTGTTTGGCGGTATATTTTATCGTAAGTACGTAAAAAAGTTAATAAAATAATTAAAATTAAAAAAATTAATCAATTTTAAAGTTATGCAAAATAATTATTCGAAAATGCATAAAAATAAATCTGTTAATAATACGGTCGTAAAAATGTAATATTATAACGTACGAACGTTTAAAAAAAAATTTAAATAACAATAAAAGTAAATATTAAAAAAGATAAAATTTAATACGGCCTTAATAATAAAGATAAGAAAACGATAGAAATATAAAGTACGTCAGTTTATCGGGTTAAAAATAATAAATACTTTAAGCCGAAATCGACATAAAATAATTTTTATTTCGGGGTTCCGTCGAAAAGCGTTTTGTTTAGCGGTTTGTAAAATAAATCGTTTTCTTTTCTTATTTTAAGGATAATTATTATTAATTCCTTACTATTCGTTTTTACGTTATGTACTTCGTCCGTTAATTTAAGTTAATTTAATATTAAATTTTTTTAGATAATTTATAAATATGTTATATTTTCGATAAAGTTTGTAACGTTTTTTATAAGCAACTTTCGAACATATTATTTATCGTATTTCGCATCGTAATTTTTTTACCGTACGAAATATTTAAGTATAAATCGGTTTCCCGCGCGAAAGGTTTTGCGGGATATTAACTTCTTTATTTCGTACGATATATATTTATCGTTATCGCTTTCGACGAATATACGTTCTGGCTATAACTTTTTTTTCGACTCTAGGTTTTTACCCCGTAGGACTAGAAATATATGCGCGGCGGAAATTATTTAATATATATATTAATACCGAAAAAAGTTAAATTCGTACGCCAAGTTATTTACTTTTTTTATAACTGTAAAAGGGCCAACTTTTTGGAATAATTATTTCCGTAAAAGTCTGGTAAGTAAATGGTATTCCTTATAAAAACGGAAAAAAATTTCGTCGCTTACTATAAATTATAACGGATTATATTTAAAGTTATACCTAATTTTAAAGTCCGCCGTTGCAAAATCGATAACGGCCTTCGTTTCGCGTTAGTATAAAATTTGTATTATTTCAAAGTCGTAAGATTTTTTCGGTATTTCGAAAATATTTAAAATTAACCGAAGCTTAAAGCCGAATATTAATTCGTTTAGATTTCAACTTATTACGGTAAAAACGGCTTGGTTAAAGTTATATTAAAATATCGGTATAATGTTTATTTATGGAACGTCGCAAACGGCAATATAATATTTTAATGTTATTTTTATATCTTAATTCCGTTTTTCGTTTTATTTATTCGTTTAGGAATAATAACTTAAAAAGATAACCAGCTTTATAACGAGTTTCGCGAAAAAGGCTTGTTAAAATTCGATATAAACTTTGGGTTCTAATTTAAAATAACTTTATTAAATATTTCTTAATCCGTTAAAAGGAAAAGCTTTAGCAAAATATCCGCTTAATACTTCGCCTTATACGTAACGTAACTTAATACAAACAAAAATTTCTTGGAAAATTTGCAAGTTATTGTTAATAACGAATTAAATTCGTCGAACTTTAAGATATACCATATTTTTCCTTTAACAGAAATAATTAAAAAACTAACAATAAATTTCTATACCAGGGTATAAAAAGAAATAAAGGGATTATTTATAAATATTAACTTTCTTAATAATAGCAACCGAAACGTATCATTCGCGCAATAAACGGGATAATACGCGATATATTTGGTAAACTTCGTAAAAAGCCGGGGAATTATAAAGGCTTTTAGGTCGTACGCCATCTTTTTTAAGGCCGAAATGGTACTTTTTATCGTAAACGATATCGAAGATCTCGTCGGTGCAGAAAAACGGTATATATAATCGTTTTTTTCCGGTTATGTCGATATTATAAAGTAAGCCGTCCTTTAGAACGTATCGAAAATATTTCGTAAATCGGCCGTTTTTTGCTTTATTTCGCAATTCGGCGATAATCTTAAATAGCTTTTTATCCGTAACATAATTTTCGATAAAGCGGGCTTTAAAGTTATCGTTTATCGCTATCTCCGTTTCGGCTATATAGCCGAAGGTTTCTACTATATCGTCGAAAGTGGACTTTTCGGGATCTTAGGCCTTCCTGGTATTTACGGGGTCCGCTTTCGTAAATAGGCGTAATAAAACGTCGGGTACGAAATTAACTTTGCCCGGAATATAACGAATATCGAAGCAAAACTACGAAAAATAAATAAATACGACTATAAACTTTATAACGTCCCACACCACCGAACGGACCAAACCACCGAACGGACCAAAATTTCTTAACATTCCAAACTTTTAACTTGATTGACGTATTATTTAACAACAACAACATGGAGCGCCTTACAAAAGAAGCTAGAATGAATTTAGCTATCCAGGCTAAAAAAAAAGATCCGAAACTTAGCTTTCAAAAGCTGCATTCTATATACAATATTCCCGAAACAACTCTGAAAGCCCGATATTACGGTCGAAACGCCCGAACCGATATTACCCCCAATTCGCAAAAGCTGACGCCGACCGAAAAGAAATCGATTGTCGAACGAATCCTTAACCTAAATACGCGAACGTTTCCTGTCCGGCTTCAGTACGTTACAGATATGGCCAATTTATTGCTTGCCTAACGCGCTGCTAAATACGTCGGAATTAACTGGGCGTCGAGATTTGTTAAACGGCAACATAAGCTTTAAACGCGTTTAAATCGGAAGATCGATTATTAACGGATTTTATGCGAAAATCCAGAAACATTTCGCAAATAGTTCGAACTTATTCGGACTATTATCGCAAAATACGGCATCGTAAAAAAAGATATTTATAACTTCGACGAAACTGGTTTTTTAATAAAGTTTTTTATAATAACGGGCATAATAATTACTAATGCTAAAAAACGTAAAAAACTTAAATAAACGCAATAAGGCAATAAAAAATAAGTTATAGTTATCCAGGCTGTTAATTTTTAAAGTTAAATTATGCCGTTATTTATTATTATGGCGGGAAAAAATTATTTTAGGTTCTAGTACCGCAATAACTTATTGCCAGCAGCCGACTAAAAAATCGCATTAAGTAATAATAGCTGAATAATAAATAAATTAAATTTCGAATAAATCCAGCATTTTAACAAACATATTCGGACGCGTACGAAAGGTTTTAAACGTTTTCTTATCTTCGACGGTTACGAAAGCTATTATTCGATGGAATTCGAAAAATACTGCGCCAACAACAACATTATTACGTTTTGTATGGCCGCGCATTCTTCGCATCGGCTTTAACCTTTTAACGTATCTTGTTTTTCTGTTTTGAAACGTACTTATTCGCGCTTATCGAAAACCCAATACGACGCTATCATACCCATATTGCTAAAAAAGATTTTCTCGCCGGCTTCTACGACGCGTTCCAAGCTGCCATGACGTCCGATAACATTAAATCTGGGTTTGCGAAAGCTGGTTTAGTTCCATTCGATCCCAAAAACGTTCTTTCCGAATTGAAAGTTCCTTTAATTATTTCTACGCCGACTGTCTCCTCGCTTACCTCCGCCGGTTCTTCCCTTCCAACGAAAACCCCTAGATGTTATGGCCAAAAGCCTTGTATTTATTTATTTTTTCGCTTATAAACCTGCTTTCGCTAATCAAGTGGTTTTCTGTTTTACCAGCTGCTATTTTTTAAGTTCCTTATTAGTACGGATATTACGCGTAACTTTCCCAGCAGGAATTAAACGGATAATAATTTTCGACGAGCCAAACTCCAAAGTTCCTTTTATTACGTCCGGGTTTATATTAAGCGTTATTTTCGATTTAGCCATATAGTTAAGTCCCAGTATTAATAATTATGTAACGTAATAATCGTTAACGATAAATAAAAGAATAATGATTAATCGGCCAACTAACTAAACGGAAGTTTCGATTATACTTTCGAATAGAATTTTCTTTTAAAAATTGAAGCCCAAAAACGATACGCAGGTTTGTTGTATAACCAGTCCATATCTTTTAACGTATAACGCGATTATAACGTTCGATTCGGCTTTAATGTCGATAATTCCATTAATCAGGTTTTTGCTATCTTTATAGCCTATTTTAACTGCTAATTTAAATAACGGGGTAATATATTTAGCTGGACTGTATTACTGGACCGACAAAACTTTAGGTTTTTTCTGGCTTTTTATTTTGTAACCGATATCGATATAAAGGATCTTAACGGGTTTTCTTGTTTTTAAAACTTTTAATTTTCGCATTTCGGCCTTAGTTACCTTAATTGTTTCCTTATTTTTGCGATTAAATATTTCCAAAATCTTAACGGCTACAAAGTTTTTGAAAGCTTTTCCGAAATCTGGGCAAATTTCGATTAATTCAGATTAACGTCCCACACGGTTGAACGGGATACACGATTAAACGGGACACTTTTTAGCACCTCCCAACAACTAATGCAAATAACTTAACCATAATACGTTATATGGATTCAAATCAATCGTATTCTCTTTCGCGGACCGTATCTACAGCTTCTAGACAAATGCACGCATTATATCAAGGTTTGTTGCGGACGCCATATTGTCATTCCTTTCTGCCAACCCGCCCGCAACCGACTAACTTTAGCAGCTGTTAACAGCAATTCTTTGCCATAACCTTTCTACTGGCTAAAAGAACTTGTTTATCCTATATAGCAAGTATTCATCTTTCTGGAAAACGTTTGTTTTAATTATTAAATTATGTAGGTACCGAATTGTTACGAGATCAAGCCCGACACGCCCTACCATACGCCCTGCCATACGCCTTATTATACGCCCCGCACGGACCCCCTAACATGCCTCCCAATACGCCCCCAACGCGTCCTATAACACCTTATACGACGTATATCTTTAACGAATTAAAGCCGGATCAGAAATACTCGCGTATTTGGGTTAAGGATTCGGTCGAGAATAGTTATCTAGTCGGTCGGCTTTAGGTCGTACGAAATGGGGGTAATATTAACTTGGACGCATTAAGCGCTGAACGGTTGGGCCGGGTTGGCAGGAAGGAATGGCAATATGGCATCCGCAACAAGCTTTGATATAATGCGTGCACTTGTCCAGAAGCTGTAAATACGGTCCGCGAAAGAGAATACGATTGATTTGAATCCATATGACGTATTGTGGTTGAGTTATTTGCATTAGTTGTTGGGAGGTGCCAAATACTGTCCCGTTCAATCGTGTGTCCCGTTCAACCGTGTGGGACGTTAAGTAATTTTAAACTTTCTTTTAAAATTTTCTCGGATTTTCTTTTTTTAAAATTTGAATATATGTTTATCGATTAAGCCTTTATAGGTAAAGGTATTATCCGTTTAAACAATATCGTTTGTTTAAAAGGTGTTAATATTTGTTTAAAGGGTATTATTTATTCAAACGCCGACTTCCATATTATAAAACGAAGGTTTTTCGTATATTAATTCGTCGTTATTAATTTTATATTCGGTTTTATTCCTTCTTACGTTTCCAAATTTGTTTGCCTTATTTTTTGATTGATTAATTATTATAACAATAGTAAATACCGTTGGCTGATTAGAGTCGTGGATCTTTAAGGTTCGTATTTCTTCCAAATGCCGGGTACCTTTGCTTTCGATAAGGTTACTTTATAACTATTTACGTAACGGTACTTTTCTATAAAATGGCTTTCCGTTATGATCGACGAAATGGGTTATGTTAATTTCGGTTATTTTATTTTGATTAATGTCGGGCTTTTGTCGATTAGGTTTTAGGATCGTAATATGCTTTTAAGGTTTAATTGGATTATTAGTATCCGGATCGGGCTAGATAATTAATTGTTTATACCCGGGAAATGTCGTTTCGCCGATCAAAATACCGTATTTTTTCCTTAAATTGGGCAGGGAAGGCTAGCGAACTATAGATCCATTTTAAGATCTTTTTCCAAATTAGGATTTGCTGTTTAAATGCTTAACTTTTTAAAACCTGAAGGAATTAAATTATGTTTAACGTTACTTTATCTTTTAAGGTTTGCAGGAAAATGGTATATCTATTATCGGCGAGTGAACTCAGTTTTATAGTTTCTATGTTAACAAATAAAGGGTATTTTTGTATGTTATATCCTGGCTTTTGGCGGAATTAATGGATACCTTAATTAAAATTATTAAAGCGTTTACTTTGACCTCAATAATTACCCCGGTAGCCTTTTCGACCTTTATATCCATTTCGTTTACGGTAAGAACTTAATCGATTAAATTTATCCGGTTAAAAATTAATTATATTAATCAACGGATTAGTATTATAATTATATGCTTAAAGTACTTTTAACCTGGCGGAACGTAGTATTGTAATATCCGGGCTGCTTTTCGGTTACGCATTTCTTTTTTAAAAGCCTTTAGGTTCTGGATTTATTAGGCCTGTATAATTTTTAAGTTTTGTATCTTATTCGTAATCTTTAATACCTGATTAATGCGGTTAGACGCTTTTTGTCGCGGTTAAAAGCTTTTTGGTTGTTGTTACTTAGGTTGTTAAGTTGGGTAAAACCGGGGGGTTTTTTTTTTAATATCGAAGCGGATATTTTTTTGCTGTCGTTTACGTTTTTTATATTTAAGGAATCCTGCCTTGTTTAAAGCCCAGTTTTTGATTAATATCCAAGCATTATCGTAACCTATTGCGTATAACTTTTTCAATTTTACAGACGAATTGTTAAAATCTTTTTAAAATAGTTAGCAAATAACATTTTTAGTAAACTTTTAGTATATTCGTTTTCAATAGTTATTTGCTTTTTTGCTTGGCTTTTTCCAGGATATTTTTTACTTTAGCAGTATGTTTTAGATAATATTTATAAACATGATTAAGGATACCGCGTTAAGCTTGTTTCGTTAAAGTCCTTAATCGATCCTCGGCGGTCCGAATTTACTTTAAGTTTTATAGCTTAAAGGTTTTAAGGTTGCGTTTGGACGTTTCGTTTCATTTAGTAATTTTATCGAATATAGTTTTAATCCAGTTTCTTATAAAGGAACTGTGGGTTTAGTAAGGTAATTCGGCGATTATTTTAAATTCCTTAAGCTTGTATTTCGTAAATAATTTGTTACCGTTTTTAAGTTAATCGGTAGTTTTAGTTTTTGAAAAGCGAAGGTCCGGAAAAACCGATAAATCCGGGAGGATTATAAAAGACGAAAGTTTGTTTATGATATTAGCAGGGAAACCGTAATTAGATTGATTAATAGGTTTAAAAGGTATAATGTCTGACATACGTAATTTAATCCCGTAAATAATTTTGAGAATTTCTGGGTTGATGTAATTTTTCGTCCTTACGATATGTTAACAACGATTTCAGGGAGTATTTGGGTGATCGTATTTTTGGCTGGCTTTAGGAATTTAATCGGATTGTTATTACTTTGGGGTTTAATTTCGTTAGGCTTACTGTCGTAGGGGTTTTCTGTTGATCGGTACTGGACGGTTATGCCTGAAATAAGATTTTGACTTTTCGTAGGGCTAGGGAAATTCGGTGCTTGCAGCAATCCGTGTTATGTTTGGACTTAAGTAGCAATTTTAGAAAGCTTCGATGGGCCTTTGGAAAATTTGTTAAAGCTTATTTTAAACTGATTAATGTTATTAATCCTTAAATTATTTGGGTTTTAAGATGTTGCTTTTAACGGAGTATGTTTAGGCATAAGGTGAATAACTGTTAGCGATAATTATTTTAAGTATAACGTGTTATACCATTAAACGATTTAAACTATTAAACGACTTATTTTTTTAACTATTCCAATTATTTAACTTTAATTGCTTATATTTTAATAACAATAATATGGAACGGCTTATTAAAGATACGAAAATAAATTTAGCTCTTTAAGTTAAAAAACGAATTCCGAAACTTAATTATGCGAAACTTGGTTTTATATATATAGTCGACCAAATAACCTTAAAGGTCCGATATTACGGTAAACGCGCCCGAGCCGATATTTTCCCTTTTAGATAGAAATTGACGCCGACCGAAAAAAAATCGATTGTCGACCGAATTTTCGATTTAAATACGCGAACGTTTCTTATCCGGCTTTAATACGTTAAAGATATAGCTAATTTATTACTTACCCAGCGTATTGGAAAACGCGTTAAAATTAACTGGGCGTCGAAATTTGTTAAACGGTAATATAAGCTTTAAATACGTTTAAATCGGAAAATTAATTATTAACGGGTCCTATACGAAAATCCAAAAACGTTTCGTAAATAATTCGAACTTATTCGGGTTATTATTGTAAAATACGGTATTATAAAAAAGGATATTTATAACTTCGACGAAATTGGATTTTTAATAAAGCTTTTTATAATAATGGATATAATAATTATTAATGCCGAAAAATGTAAAAAATTTAAAGAAACGTAATAAAAAAATAAAAAAATAAGTTTTAATTATCTAAATTATTAATTTATAAGGTTAAGTTATACCGTTATTTATTATTATAACCCAAAAATTTATTTTAAGTTTTAATATTGCAATAATTTACCGTTAATAGCCGATTAAAAAATTACATTAAGTAAAAATAGCTAAA
Source organism: Monosporascus sp. mg162 (assembly GCA_004155945.1). Lineage (NCBI taxonomy): Eukaryota > Fungi > Ascomycota > Sordariomycetes > Xylariales > Monosporascus > Monosporascus sp. mg162. The sequence goes on from QJNY01000739.1 coordinate 10,539, forward strand.
TAATAAATAAATTAAGTTTCGAATAAATCCAGTATTTTAATAAGCATCTTTAAGCGCGTACGAAAGGTTCGAAATATTTTTTTATTTTCGACGGCCACGAAAGTTATTATTCGATAAAATTCGAAAAATATTATGTTAATAACAACATTATTACGTTTTATATACCTGCGCATTTTTTATATCGGTTTTAACCTTTTAATATATTTTGTTTTTTTATTTTAAAACGCGTTTATTTGCGTTATATCGAAAACTTAATGCGATGTTATTATACTTATATTATTAAAAAAGATTTCCTCGCCGGCTTTTACAACGCGTTCCAAGCCGCCATAACGTCCGATAATATCAAAGCTGGATTCGTAAAAGCTGGTTTTGTTTTATTCGATCCTAATAACGTTTTTTCCGAATTGGAAGTTCCTCCAGTTATATTTACGCCAACCGTTTTTCCATTAACCTCTGCCGGTTTTATTTATTCCCCGTCTGCGAAAACCCTTAAAAATATTAAAGAAATAATGCGGCAAGTACGTTATTTACAGAAAAAGATTAAAAATTAACCTGGTAATTTGTTAGCTAAAATAATTAAATCGTTTAATTTTTTAATTAAAAGTTATTTGCTAATTTTGTACGAAAATAGTTTTTTTTCGGAAAAAATTTTTTTAATTACGCGAAACGAACCATATTTTAAACAAATGTTACAAGATTAAAAATAAACGTTTTTTTAAAAAAAACATTTACTATATAAAAGGGATAAACTTTTTTAGCTTAAAAAGAAAAAGGTAATAAATAAATGCAATTAATAGCAGCTAAAGAAGGTTACCGTAAAAGGGTTAAAATTAAGGAACGGGAATGTAGCGTCTACGGCAAGCCCGGGCATAATACGCGTACTTGTAACGAAGTTGTAAATACGTTTAGCGAAAAAGAATCCGATTAATTTGAATTAATGCGATATGTTGTTGTTAAGTTATTTAAATTTGTTGTTGCAAGGTGCCAAAAAATGAGTCGTTTAATGGTTTAAGTCGTTTAATGGTGTGACACGTTATTTTCCCTTTTTTTCGAATTTGAAAGGTAAGTAATTTCTTTTTCTATTATCCGTCCAAATGGCTTTATTTTAATTATCGTCGCGTTGTTAGTTACTTAATCGTATCTTTTTTAATTTGCTAATTAATACCTTTATTATTAACTTAAGCGCTATAATATTTAAGCTTAATAGAAAAAGTAAATCTTAAATAATACTGCTTAATAATAATTAAATAAGATGTTGCCTTATTAACGTTAGGGAGGTTTAGAATATATTTTGTAACGTTTTGCAACTTTATTTCTTTTTTTGTTCCTGTTTGTTATTTTCTTTATATCGTTAATTTTGTTGTCGTTATATTTGTTTTAATTAGTTCAAATTTCAATAGCTACGTCGTTAGCGACGTAATCTTAATTCTTTTATGCTTTGTTAAATAAATTATATATTTTGTTTTGTTACGTAATCTTTCTGTTAATGCGTATGGTATTTTGAATTCCGTAACCGGTCTAGAATTTGGGTAATTAGTTTATGTTCCGAAACCGGTTGCTTATACGCGTTCGTAATTCTTTGCCGTCGTCCGAGGAAAGTTATTTTCGTGGTAAGGCTTTAATTTAATAGCTTTTTTTTCCTAATCGTGCAAAGGGTTGCGTTATTATCATAATTGCGGTCGTTAATTGCATGCCGCTTAAATTATCGTAGCTGTAGCCATAATCGTAGTCGAATCGTATCGGGATGCTTTTAATTAGAACTTTGTCCCTTCCGTTTTCTCCGACTTGTTAATCGCAGATCGAGGTCCGTCGGCAGCTAACAGGAGCCAGTATTTTTTCCTTGGCAGCTACTTGAATTAGGGCGGGGAGACTTAGTTCCGATCAAAGCATCTTTGGAGACGGTGTCATAATAGAATAGCCGAATAAGCGGTAATAAAGACAAACGCAAAATTGTATTTGGGTGCTGTTGAACCAAACTTTAGAATAAAACATGAATATGTATGTGGACGATGATAAACCTGTCTCCGGGGTTGCGCCCAGCGAAAAGAGCTCCTAGAAATACACATGTAGAGATGACTAATTGATCAGCCAAGCCATGCCCCCTGGCCCGGCACCCTGCACCATTTCAGGATTCGGTATAAAGCGTGCCTAAATTTTGCGTATACGTTACCTTAATGTTATTACGCGTTCCTTAATGAGGCTTTAGTAAAGTTTAAGCCTAATAGGGAAGTTTTAATATTGGTCCAGGACCGAATTGCTTCCCATTAGTTTTTAAAGGAGGAGATTAACCGTTTGTCGAAGATTATAGAAAAGCTAATTACTTAGGAAATAAATTGATTCCTAAAGGGAGTAAGACGAATACTGGCGTGTTTTTTGATTTTTGATTAACGTAATGCGATAAACGTTGCGTTTTACCCTTGAAGAAATTCGGCCATTTTGGATTTAAGGTTTACAATATATATCTTTAACTTGATTAACAGGTTCCTGAATTATAGGATAACGATTTAAGGTAACGGTGTGTACGTAAGGAACAGCTTCGTTCCGATTAAAGGATACAGAAAATGGATATACTGTTTTAAAGCCTTAAGGGCTTTAAAGCGTTGCGTTTGTATAACAGGCCTATTGCGAAAACTTTGTATGCAACCTGGTATTTTTCCGGCAGTTCCGAAAAAAGGGGTATTAGTGGGATGACCGGGGAACTAAAATCTTTATTCGAAATAAGTATAATTAGGTAGTTATTACGTTAATAAATAAGTTTGATTAGTTCGTTATCGAAAATATTAGCGTAACGGCTATTTATGCAGCCTTTGTATGTTATAAACGAAACGTTAACTTATATATAGCGAAGTTGCTGCAAATCGGTGACGGCACGATATGGTACCTAAGATTAGGATATTCAGGGCCCGAAGTAATTGCTTAGTTGCAGCTTTATATAAGGGGAGTTCGCCTGAAAGGTTTTATAATAGTCGAATGCTAAGTATGTGCCAAGGCCAAGGCTAAGAGGTAAATACGCCGCGAGCCGAAAGAGGGAGCTTCCCGATTAGAATAGCGAATCGTTATCGACTTTATAAATTCCGAAGAAAACCTTGAAGGATATAAATACGTTATGTTTGTTACCGACAGGTATTTAGGCTTTATTTAGGATATTTACCTTAAGAATCGAAAGTAAGATATATTTGATTATAACGTCCCGATACTTTTTAAGGGTTTTGAAAAATTAGGATAAGGTTTTCCTATAGGTATTCGAATGCGATGACGAAATTTTGAAAAATTACTAGCTTCGAAATATGTTTTAGTCGTTTTTTTTTAGTATTAAACTTAAGCCTTTAGTACCGTATACCTAGATTTAAAACGGGGTGCAAAACCTTTAAGGGGTATAATTAAAAAGAAAGCGATTGCACTACGAAATGGCGTTAAATTACCTTCGTTTCTGATCGTATATATTTTTAAAGCGGGAGTATATTTGTATAACCGTATTCTTAAATACGGAATTTTTTGGCAAAGTTTATACGAAGTTTACTATATTTACTTGGCGTATAAGGACGGCGTTATAATGTTTGATCGGAAGGGTTAATAGGCTTACTTGCAAGTATATGGTTATATGGCCTATATTATAATAGCTGCCGCTATGAAAAAAAAAATATAAACTTTAAAAGCTGAACTTTAAGGTATGGATTGGTTTTTTCGTCGGTTACCGATTAACGAATATTTCCGAGATTTGGGACTTATTGATTAATAAGGTTATCGCTATTTGAAACGTATAGTTTAACGAAAAGGTTACCTTTTTAAATAATATCAAAGATTTGAAAACCGACTTTTTGTACGTTATAAAAAAAGGCTATAAAAGTTATTACGACAGGTAGAATTACCTGATTAGGGCTTAAGTTATCCAAATATATAGATATAAAAAAAAGAAAACGTAAGTGGAATAATTTAGTTGCCGGTTGGATAAAAAGGGTGGTTCCAAAATGGTATAGACGTAAGAAACGTACGGAATAAGAAAAAATAAGCTTATTCGTATAGGATTAATTACCTCTATATGACCGGTATATTCGAATTATTTCCGTTCCTTGGATTATTACCTTTACCAGCGTTCCTTTTGATAATTATTACGATTAGTACGCCAACGGAAGTTGGAAAAGTAGCTTTAGGTTCTTGTTGTTTTGTTTAACCTAAAGTAACGGTAAAAGACGAAGGTACTTTACGGGTTGTAAACGTAAGTCTTTCGTATATTTCGCCTCGAAAGGATGGTTATCGCTACGATTACAAAATATAAAGCCGCGTTTAACGTAGGACGATTAACTTTGTTAGTACGATTGATAATCGGCCGATAAGTTGCGGAAGTTTAGGGAAGTTAATTACCCGAAATACGTATTACCTTAATCGGAAAGGTTTCGATACGAAAATATTTAAAATCTTTAAGTCGCGAAACCGGGTATATAGGCATAATTTACCGTTACCGCCGCGAGGTTCTAAAAAGCTAAATATATACCCGTTAAGGGAGTTATTTCGTAAGGCCGAAAAGGTTTATTTGTAGAGTTATAAGGAAATGCAATTCTGAAAGATTGTTAATTAGTTTTTTGCCAAAAGGAAATAGGTTTTAGGATATATGGATATATGTTTATAAGTTCTATAAGTATAACTAGTTGCAAAAATGCAAAGTACGTTTCATCGTACGGGGCGATTAATTATTAAAAAACGCTTATAGTAATATATACGTATCCATTTTAACGGGAAGGTTATTTAAAACCCTAATCGTTATTAGGTTAAATTCGATTTAGAACCAAAGGAATATAACGTTATTAACGTTTTCGTTTACGACCAGTTAAAGTATAAAGTATATATAAAGATACCTTTAAGATATTTATATCGTAGTAAGATTTTCCTAATTGAAAAGGTATTAACGTCCCACATTTATGAACGGGACACACCTATAAGCGGGACACTTTTTTAGCTATTCTAACAACACATCTTCAATTGCCCATATCTTAACAACCACAATATGGAGCGCCTTACAAAAGAAGCGAGAATAAACCTAGTTGTTCAGGCTAAGAAACGAGACCCGAAACTTAGTTACAGAAAGCTTAGTTTTATTTATGAAGTTTTACCTTTTACTTTAAAAGTACGCATTAACGGTAGATACGCCCGAGCCGATATTATCCCTTTTTTATAAAGATTGACGCCGACCGAAGAAAAATCGATTGTCGACCGAATCCTTAACTTAGATACGCGAGCGTTTCCTGTCCGGCTTTAGTACGTTAAAGATATGGCTAATATGTAGATACGTCTAACGAAAAAAAATCCGATTGATTTGAATTAATGCGATGTGTTGTTGTTAAGTTATTTGAATTTGTTGTTGCAAGGTGCCAAAAAGTGTCTCGGTTATATGTGTGTCTCGCTTATATGTGTGGGACGTTATATTAATACGTATTAAAATATCTGTAGTTTTTAGTTTTTTTGTAGTTACCAGAGCTGTAAAAAAGTAACTTAAGTCCAATTCCACCCTCGGAATTATAACTTATAAGTTAGTCCGCACCCGGAATTGGACTTATTAAGTTAATTCCAAGTCCGATTACGTAATAAGTTAGTTAATTCCGGGGCCGGACTTGGAAGTAACTTAATAAGTTAGTTAGTAACTTAAAAAAAACTAATAACTTATTATGTTTTAATACCTGAAAATAATAATAATCATATAAATTATTATTATTATGATTAGTATTACCATTATTAAAAGAAAAGAAAGCCAATAAAGACGGAGGAAAAAGGAAAAGCAAAAATATTAAGAAAGAATTTAATACTTTTTAATTTCTTTAATTTTTAATTTATAGAAAAACTAATAATTTTGCTCCAAAAAATAAGCTAATCTAAATTCTCCTCTTCTTCGTTATTAATTTCCTCCGCTTCCATATTTTCTGGATATTGTTTTTCTAAGTCATTTATATTATTAATTTTCCAGCTTTTTAATAACGTCACCCACTTAACCGTTTCGGGACTTAATAAACTTCTGTTTTGAGTAATTATATTGCTCGAAATAGAAAAGACTCGTTCGATCGAAGCTAAAGTCGCAGGGATTGATAAATATCGGCGCGCCATTATATTTAAAATCGGAAATCGAGCTGTATTATTTCGCCACCATAATAATATATCGGTCTAGGTTTTAACAGTTAAACATCATTTATAATAAAAATCAGTTAAAAACTAAATTAAGGATATAACTTACGTCTTTAAGATAAATAAATTCGTTTAAATAATTAATTTAGTTCTTCGTTTATAATATCATTATTCGAAGAAATATAAAATTCGACGTCTGAATTATCGTTCGTATTTTCGTTATTTAAATCGTTATTCGAAATAACATTTAGTCATTTTTTAAACTTTTTATAATTAATTTTTGCAATTTTAAAACTGTTATTTAAAAATTACTTACTCCTGATATTAAACTTTAAATAATTCGATAATATCGTTGCATATATCCGAATAGTAATATAATAATCCGCCGGGTTTAAAATAGGTTGTTTTAAGCGTCGGGGTTAATAATATACTAAATAAAAACGGCGTATAATCTTTAATTATTTCTTTATCGAGTTTTCGAGGAAAATAATCTTTTAATTTCGTACAACCTTTAATTATTGCCGTAATAAACCCTTTAATAATTAACGTTTAGATAATAATAATTAGCTAATATATTAAAATATAAACGAACTTAGGAAAATAACTTACTATCGAATTTTCTGTTCGAATTTGTTCTTTATAACTACGAATAAAAGCGTTTAATTTGTTCCATACGTGGTATATATATAATATACCTTAAGGTGCTATTATATAAACTTCGCCTTGTAAATAAACTGACGGTTTAACGAATATTTCGAATATCTTTTTTAATTCCTATAAGGAATACAAATCTAAGTTATTTAAAAATAAACTCTTAAATTCTTTATTATTAGTATTCCGGTCAATATATTTTAACGGTTCTTTTAATTCGAAAAACGTTGAAATCATTCGATATGTTAAATTCCAACGAGTTATGTTATCTTTTTATATTATTTATTAATATATTAACAATTAATAATAAACAATAAATAACAAATAACTTCTGATTAAATATAAAGATAAACTTACCAAACGGTATTTTTTGTTTTCGATAATTAAAGGGTAAAATTCCTTCGGCTTTAGCTTTATTAATTCCTTCAAGAAAATTGCGTCGAACGTCAGTCGTATATTTCGTTAAAACTGCAATACGGCGAACGCGATTTATTAAATCTGTAAAATAATAATATATTAACAAAAAATCATCTTAATAACTAGTAAATTTTGCCTAAAAAGAAATATAAAACTTACTTTTAAATTCTTCATTCGAATTTTGAATTTCTTCGTCTTCGTTTTCTAAATCCGGAACGTAGATATTCGTATATCGCATTAAAAAAGTATTAACGTTTTCGTCCGCCATATAATCGGCTAATATATCCTAAACAATAAGGTTTAAAATATGCGAAATGCAGCGAATATCGTTATAAAAATCTTCGTTATAATGGTCGTAATAAACCTCGTTAAATCGATCGATAAAAGTAGTATTATTTCGAGCATTATCTCTTGTAAAGCTATAATAATTAATTTTATAAAAGCTTAATATTTCTTTTAAAGATTTTAATAAAAAATAACAATAAAAGCTTTAAAAGATATTAAAAAATAAATGGAAAAAACCTGAAAAGAAATATTGGAAAAGTTTTTAAAAATGGCAACGACTAAACGAATCATGGAAATATATAACTTACCTAAATATATTTTTAAAATTTAAAGCCGGATAACTGGTTAGTATTTTTTCGAATTCTTCGAATATCTAAACGCCCGTATAATTATTTTTCAAATTTTCAAACCCGATTAATCTATAATTCAAATTAAAATCCGAATCGATAAAAGATATAATAACGCCCATATAAGCGGTCCCAGGTTTGGAGGTCCATATATCGAAAATAATAGAAAATCTGCCATTTGTTTTGATATTTTGTTCAAGTTGTATATTAAAGGTTAATAAAGCTGATTTAAAAATTATTTCGAATATCGTTTTAATTTTCGACCTGTTTATAATAGGTAAATCGCTATGTTATTTATTAGTCAAATCTTAACGTTAAATAATTAACTGAAATATAAAAACTTAACGTGCTATACCATTAAACGGTCCAAACCATTAAACGGGCCAATTTTGCATACATTCTAATTACTTATCTTTAATTGCCCATTTCTTAATACTAACAATATAAAACGATTTATTAAATAAGGGAAAATGAATTTAGCTATTTAGGCTAAGAAACGAAATCCGAAACTTAATTATGCGAAACTTAGTTTTATATATAAAGTTATTTTATCGACCTTAAAGGCCTAATATCGCGGTAAATACGCCCGAGCCGATATTATCCTTTTTTTGCAGAAATTGACGGCAACGGAAAAAAAATCGATTGTCGACCGAATCCTCGACCTAAATACGCGAACGTTTCCTGTCCGGCTTTAGTATGTTAAAAGATATAGCAAATTTATTACTTACTTAATACGTTACAAAACGCGTTGGAATTAACTGGGCGTCGAGATTTGTTAAACGGCAAAAAAAATTCCAAACGCGTTTAAATCGGAAAATCGATTATTAACGGATTTTATTCGAAAATCCAAAATTATTTCGCAAATAGTTCGAATTTATTCGGGCTATAATTGCGAAGTACGGCATTATAAAAAAGGATATTTATAACTTCGACGAAATTAAATTTTTAATAAAGCTTTTTATGGTAACGGATATAATAATTATTAATACCAAAAAACGTAAAAAATTTAAATAAACGTAATAAAGGAATAAAAAATAAGTTATAATTATTTAAGCTATTAATTTTTAAAATTAAGTTATGCCGTTATTTATTATTATAATAAGGAAAAATTATTTTAAGTTTTGGTACCGCGATAACTTACCGCCAGTAGCCGATTAAAAAATCGTATTAAATAATAATAACTGGATAACAAATAAATTAGGTTTCGAATAAATCTAGCATTTTAATAAGTATATTCGGACGCGTACGAAAAGTTCGAAACGTTTTTTTATCTTCGACGGCTACGAAAGTTATTATTCGATAAAATTCGAAAAATATTACGCCAATAATAATATTATTACGCTTTATATGCCCGCGTATTTTTCGTATCGGTTTTAATTTTTTAATGTATTTTGTTTTTTTATTTTAAAACGTATTTATTTACGTTATATCGAAAACTTAATACGACGTTATTATACCTATATTACTAAAAAAGATTTTCTTACCGGCTTTTACGATACGTTTTAAATTATTATAACGTCCAGTAATATTAAATCTGGATTTATAAAAACTGGTTTTATTTTATTCGATCTTAATAACATTCTTTCCAAATTAAAGGTTCCTTTAATTATGCCTACGCCGACCGTCTCCCCGCTAACCTCCGCCGGTTCCATTTATTCCCCGCCCGCAAAAACCCTTAGGAATATTAAGGAAATAATACGGCAATCGCGTTATTTGCAAAAAAAAAAATTAAAAACTAATAAAGTAGCTCGCCAACAAAAATATTTTAATCGGTTAAACTTATAACAAAAGGTTATATATTGCTATTACATAAAATTACTTTTTTCCGGGAAGAAAACGTTTAATTACGCGAAACGAACCATATTTTAAGTAAACGTCGCAAAATTAAAAATAAACGTTTTTAAAAAGGAAAAATATTTATTATACAAAAAAGATAAGCTTTTTTGGCCAAAAAAAAAAGGGGTAGTAAAAAAATGCAGCTAACAGTAATTAAAAAGGGTTGTCGTAAAAAGGTTAAAACTAAGGAACGGAAGTATGGCGTTTGCGGTAAGCTTAGGTATAATACGTATACTTATATAAAAGTTATAAATACGTTTAACGAAAAAGAATCCGATTAATTTAAATTAATGCGATATATTATTATTAAGTTATTTAAATTTGTTATTGCGAAATGCTAAGAAATGGCCCGCTTAATGGTTTGGACCGTTTAATGGTGTAATACGTTAATTTAAATATAAAAATATTAACTTACGGGTTATAATATTTTAATAAATCTTAAAATAATTCCGAATGCAAAATCGCGAAAGAAAGATTATTATAAATAATAACGTTTAATAACTTATTATAAGCTTCTTCTTCTTTAAATTCGATATTATCGCCGATAATAATATTATTTCGTAGCCGTTTTCGATTTGATATATTAAAAAATTAACCCGATAAAGACGAACTAATTTCATTTTCTTTATCAAAGGTTATTATCATAATCAAATAATAATAAAAAATAACTTACTTTTTTTTCTAGTTAATTCTGTTTTTTTGTTATAAGCAATTGCGGAATGTTTCCGTTCGTAATAGCGTTAAAAATTCGAAGTTTGAAAACTTTTTACAATGACGTTAATTTTAAAATTGCAGCTAAGAAAAGGAATTATTAAATCAGAAATTTATATAAAGTAAAGAAATAAAATAAACAAAACTTACCTAATACAAGCAATAACCATTTTTCGAGGTTGGGGTAATTTAATAAGAAGTAAAGTACGTATAAATAATCCATTTTTAAAAATGTAAGCATTCGAATCGGCGTCAGAAGATAATTTAAATTCGGGTTTGTTTTCTTTTTCGATTTTATCAACGTTGGAAACGTTAAAAGTTTGGGATTTAAAGATAATACTGGTTTCTTCAAAAGAAGAATTAAATTCAAAATCGGATAAAAACATAATTTTTCATAAAATCAGAAAAGGGGTTAAGGTATATAATAAGGGTTATAAAGTAACCAAATTTTATTTCGAAGTATTGTTCGTAATTACTTTAAAGTAAAATAAAGAAAGAATTAAAACTTAAAGTAAAACGCGGAAAGGATTGCTTATTATAGGTATTTTTCTGTTTATTAGAAAAGGATCGGCTTTCGGTTTTCGGCTTTAATTAGCTTATTAATACGGAATTAATAATTAGCTTATAAATACGGAATTAATAATTAACTTCTTAATTTAAAATTACTAATTAATTTATTAATACGGCATTAATAAGCAGCTTATTAATACGGAATTAATAATTAGCTTATAAATATAAGAATAGTAATTGATTTATCAATAAAGAATTAATAATTAGCTTATCAATGCGGAATTAATAATCAACCTATTAATACGGAATTAATAATCAGATTATTAATAAATTTAAAACGCTTATTAATATTAATATTTATTATATCCGTTATATCCATTAAGTCCCTTATTTCCTTATGTTACTAACCCTAATTATAATATATATATATATCTTATTTTCTCTTTAAGCTTTCAGTTATTTTATAATTACGCAATAAACTTTTATGAGGTATTAGTTTATTATCTGTACACTCGATTTACCTTATCATATCTTTCGTAACCCTTTATATTTTTCTTCGTTTTTATCTACTAAAAAACGAATAATGCCTGTTACTTACGGTAATCTTCACGCCGCTTTTATGCGCAAAATCAAAGTTAAGAACGATTTTAACGAATTATTTTTCCGGTTTTGGAATCAGCGGTCCCCTAAACAGGTATTTCTATTTTTATGTTTATTTTTATGTTTATTTTTATGTTTATTTTTATGTTTATTTTTATGTTTATTTTTATGTTTATTTTTATGTTTATTTTTATGTTTATTTTTATGTTTATTTTTATGTTTATTTATATGTTTATTTTTTAACGTTAATTACTTAGGCTGAAGAGTAAAAGTCTTTGCACGTTTTATATAATTATAAAACCGATATTCAAAACATACGAATATACTGTTTATAACGGTTTATTATAGCCACATATTCGGTAAAATTAATATAACCAAAAGGTTAAATATATTATATTATCAAATTCTATACATATTAATTTACTTTTAGGCTTATAATCACAATCGGTAGCACGAACTTGCACTCGAAAATAACCCGGAAAATCAACTTCATCCTGTTAGTCCTTTATTCGACCCATTTTCGTATAACTTTGAACCTGCTAAAGAAATATGTTATTTAAAATTAAATCTAATTATCTTTTAATATTAAGAAAGGCTTATAGTAGTCTTTAACACCTAAATGGTAGCATAAATTTATGTCCGAATGGCCTTACGAAGAAATCAATGAAAAAAGCCGTTCTGTAAGTTTAATTTTATTTATTTATTTGATTAAACAGTTAATCTTTACTAGCAGTCTCCTTCGTCCGGAATTTTCCCAGGCTCAGTTTTAAGCTCCGAAAGTACGGAAACTTGTGAAATTACAGAGGAACCTTTTGATAAGGAAATTCGGGTAAGCTAATTATTTCTTTTGTTTAAAAAAGGTCATTAACAAATTTATAGAATTCTTATCCTTTAAGGAAAACATGTAACTGCTGCTACCGAAAGTTTAAAAGTCGAAAGGCGTTAAAAAATCATCAGTAACTGGTTTAATAGGCGTAGGAAAAATGTATAATTAACTTTGGTTTCCTTTATATTAAAGGTATTTTTAGTAATTAAAGTTAACAATAAAAAAGATTTCTATTATAAATCTTTTAATAATTATATTCGAAATGCATTTTATAAGCGTTAAACCTATTTATTTACGTACATTAAGGCGTCTTTTTATATTAACAAAACGTCCTTTAAGTAATAAAATATTTTCCAGATTCTTATTTTTTAAAAAACAAGATAAGTTATTAGATTTTTTTTAGTTACTAACTAACTTGACTTAATAAGTCCAAGTTAATTCCGGCTTCGGACTGAAACTTATAAGTTAATTCCCCCCCCGGAATTATAACTTGTAAGTTAGTCCGGAGGTCGGAATTTAACTTATAAGTTAGTTAGTAACTTAAAACGGACTAATAACTAAGGAATTATTTTACAGCCCTGGTAGTTACTAACTACATGTGATCCATATAATAAAAAACGGTAGTTCTTTTTCGTTCCTGCTTTATTTTATATGTAAATGAACTTTTTGCTTGTATTTGTACGTATTTATTGGCCTGATAATATTAACGGGACGTATATAACGTAAGTAACCAGGGTTGTTAAAGTAGTTTGTAGTTTTCAGTTTTTTTGTTGTTATTAACTAACTACTGTAGTTTTAGTTAAACTACTAAGTAACTAATATAGTTTCAGTCAGGCCATTAACTAATTACAGACTATATCTAGTTAGTTAATAACTACCAAAAACTAAAAACTACAGTTACTTTTATGGGAAAACTTTAATTCTTATATAACATTTTAAATAATGTTCAAAAGCTGTATTTTTATATTCCGTGCTTTATTAAAATATATTGCTTTAACGTGCCACACCAGTAAACGCAACGCACCAATAAGCGCAACAATTTTTTAAGCCATTCCAACAACACATCTTCAATTGCGCATTTCTCAACAACCACAATATGCAGCGCCTTACATAAGAAACGAAAAGAAACCTAGCGGGGGTGCCCCTACTTCCTGAATTTATCCACTTCCTGAATCGCTCCACAGCATCAAATACGAGGGTATCAACAACAACAAAAATCAATATCTTAACGAAAACAGTATATTTTTGATTTATTTTAATTGCCATTGAAATTGCATGTCCTTTATTGACGTCCGATTAATTTCTATAGCTCCTTTCACGAAATCCTTGGCGTGTTTTCGCTTATACTCCTTGGCGGAAGCCTCGGCAGCTTTTTTGGCTTTTATGATTTATTTAATCTCGGGGAATATATTATTAGGGTCCTTAGCTACTGTAGCACGCCTTTAAGGTTTTACAGCTTCGAGCTTTTTCTGTAGATCGTTTTTATCGTAACGTAAAAGGGCAGTTTCGGTGGCCCTAAGGTCTAGAGCCTTCTGGGTTTTCTTGAACAAAGTGCGAATATTGCGAGGGACAGCGACCTTTTGGGAGTATATGGTTAAGAGTTAATTTTGGACGTCTTTGCCTTTCGAAAGAGTATACCATATTATAAAACATTCGTTGGGAAGCCGATAAGCTGTTATTGGCTCCGGGGTTTGTTGGCGCGGAAGCTTTCCGATTATCTTCGGGTTTTGGAACGGTTTATTCGGGTTAAACGGTACAATTCCTGTTGCCCTAAAGCCCGAATGGATATTTCGGTTGCTGAAGGCCTTCGCTGACGCTTCGCGATAAGTTACGAGGAAGCGTTATTTATTAACAGGCGTTAACGCTGCGAAAAAACCGAAGCCCATAATTTTTTGATGATAATACTTCTTTAACGTAGCAAATATTCCGATATTAAGCGGCTGCATAATATAGGAACTGTAGAAGGGTATATATAAGTAACGTACCTTATTCCTTTTGCATTTAGCCATAAATTCGGTCGTAATATAGGTGACGTATTAATTTAAAATAAGAAGCTTCCAGTCGCTAAGGTTCGAAGGTTTCGTTTCGGGAAAATATACCTTGCGAAGTTATTCGAAAGCTATCGCAGCGTTATTCCAGCTTCGGTCGCTACAGGCGTACTTCCATTCGGGAAAACAGTTTGGAAATTATTATCCTTAAAAACTGAGGCCCGTAAAAATTACTGCCGGCGTAAGGCGTCGCCCGAAAGCCGTAATAACTTCGATTATCGTCGCCTAAGCTGTTACTTCGGAAACCTTTCGAGGCTTACGTTTCGTAAGGACGTTTTTAATTACCTTTTCTTTTTTCGTTTCGCTTTTCCGTACGCCTACTTCGTCCATATTTACGATATTCTCGGCTTTGATATCCAGCTTGCGGAGGTATGCTTTAAAACGCTGTTAAAAGTTTCGAATTTTATCGGAAAGCTTAAGGAATGCGCAGGAGGCTTCGAAAAAGTTTTGCAACTTTTCGTATAGTTTTAGGTAGCGGTTAATAAAGCGTTTAACTTAGTGTTTTCCAAAGGTATGGTTGTTTCCATTCGCCTAATTAATTAATTCCGTTATTTAACGTATCTCGAAATCGAACGGCGTCCGCTTACCGTTTTCCTCGTCGATTATCCATTTCGTAAGCTCCTCTTTTTGCAAAGGGCTAAGGATTTGTTAGTGTTGATGTACTTTGGAATAAGGTTTGGCACCTTTCTTTTTCATAAAGAGGGTACTTTCCGCTATATCCCATTTGTTAGCCATGGCTTTTTGCTAAGAGCCCGCAGCGACTTCTGCCAAAGCCTTTTTAATGTGATGCTTTTTATTAGGCCCCATTTCAAATTATAGCTTCAGAAACGTTGTATGGGCTGAGATATTGTAAATTGTTGATATAAGGGGTTGGTGTTGAAGGAGGGAAATTCGAATTCAGGAAGTGGGTAAATTCAGGAAGTGGGGGCACCCCTCTAGCCATTGAGGGTAAAAAACGAAACCCGAAACTTAGTTACAAAAGGCTTGGTTCTATTTATAAAATCATATATTTTACCTTGGCATACCATTCTACCGGTAAACGCGCCCGAACTGATATTATCTTTCCTTTGCAGAAATTGACGCCGACCGAAGAAAAATCTATTGTCGACCGAATCCTTAACCTAAATACGCGAACGCAGGGTTGTAAATTAGTTACTAATAGTTTAACTACAAACTACAAGTTGTAGTTTGTAGTT
Source organism: Monosporascus sp. mg162 (assembly GCA_004155945.1). Classification (NCBI taxonomy): domain Eukaryota; kingdom Fungi; phylum Ascomycota; class Sordariomycetes; order Xylariales; genus Monosporascus; species Monosporascus sp. mg162. The sequence goes on from QJNY01000739.1 coordinate 26,077, forward strand.
AGTTAGTGCTCTGACTAAAACTACTGTAGTTAGTTAGTAGCCTGACTAAAGCTAACTACATGTAGTTAGTTAGTAACTATAAAAAAACTAAAAACTACAGCTATTTTAATGGGAATTAATATAAATATAACGATACGGTCACGGTTCGATAACGAAACGATTAAATGACGGTATTTTCGTTCCGGGGTACTTTAAGGTTTATTTTTATCGCCGATTTTTTTATATATATACAGTAACCTTATATAAGGCCCTGGAAAGATAAGGCTTATTAATCGTTAGGTTCGCCGATAATACGAATTTGCTTGTGAGTAATTATAGCGTTAACGTCCCACACCCCCGAGCGCAACACACCACCGAGCGCAACGCTTTTTGGCACTCTGCAGCAACAAATTCAAATAACTCAACAACAACACATCGCATTAATTCAAATCAATCAGATTATTCTTCGCTACAGGTATCTACAACTCTTTCACAAGTACGCACATTATGTCCAGGCTTGCCGTAAACGCCACACTTCCGTTCCTTGGTTTCAACCGTTTTGCGACGACCTCCTCCAGTTACTGTTAGCTGCGTTTTTTTACCATCTTCTTTTTTTTTTTTGGGCCATAAAAGCTTGTTCCTTTTATATAATAAATATTCCATTTTTTTAAAGACGTTTATTTTTGGTTCTGCGACGTTTGTTTAAGATGTAATTCGTTTCGCGTAATTGGGCAGCCTTTTTCCGAAGAAGAATATTTTCGTACAGAATTAATAAATAACTTTTGGTAAAGAAATAAACCGATTTAGTTATTTTACTTAACGAATTAGTTTATTCATTTCCAATTTTCTTTTGTAAATAACGTAATTACCGCGTTATTTTTAAAAAAAAATATTTTTAAGGGTTTTCGCAGGCGGGGAATAAATGGAACCAGTAAAGGTTAGCGGGAAAACGGTCGGCGTAAGCATAACTGGAGGAATTTCCAATTCGGAAAAAACGTTATTAAGATCGAATAAAACAAAACCAGCTTTCGCGAATCTAGATTTAATATTATCGGACCTTATGGCAGCTTAGAACGCGTCGTAAAAGCCGGCGAGGAAATCTTTTTAGGTAATGTAGGTATAATCACGTCCCATTAGGTTTTCGATACACCGCAAATAAGCGCGTTTTAAAAAAAAAAAAAAAAATAAAAAAAGGTTAAACCGATACGAAAAATACGCGGGTATATAAAATATAATAATGTTATTATTGCCGTAATATTTTTCGAATTTTATCGAATAATAGTTTTTATGGCCGGCGAAAATATAAAAACGTTTCGAACTTTTCGTCCGCGTTTAAGTATGTTTATTAAAATAATAAATTTATTCGAAATTTAATTAATTGTTATTTAATTATTATTACTTGATATAAGTTTTTAAACGGTTATTAATAATAAATTATTATAGTAACGTGCCATACCATTGAACGGTCCAAATTATTAAACGGGCCAATTTTGCATATATTCCAATTATTTATCTTTAATTGCTTATTTTTTAACACTAATAATATGGAACGACTTATTAAATAAGGGAAAATGAACTTAGCTATTTAGGTTAAAAAACGAAACCCGAAATTTAGTTATGCGAAACTTAGTTTTATATATGAAATTGCTTTATCGACCTTAAAGGCTTAATATCGCAGTAGATATGCCCGAGCCGATATTATCTTTCCTTTGCAGAAATTGACGGTAACCGAAAAAAAATCGATTGTCGACCGAATCCTCGACCTAGATACGCGAGCGTTTTCTGTCCGGCTTTAATATGTTGAAGATATGGCAAATTTATTGCTTGCTTAACGCGTTGCAGAATGCGTTGGAGTTAACTGGGCGTCGAAATTTGTTAGACGGCAAAAAAAATTTTAAACGCGTTTAAATCGGAAAATCGATTATTAACAGATTCTATCCGAAAATTCAAAATTATTTCGTAAATAGTTCGAATTTATTCGGGTTACAATCGCGAAGTACGGTATCGCAGAAAAGGATATTTACAACTTCGACGAGACTGGATTTTTAATAGGGCTTTTTATAATAACGGGTATAATAATTACTAATGCCGAAAAACGTAAAAAATTTAAATAAACGTAATAAAGAAATAAAGAATAAGTTATAATTATTTAAGTTGTTAATTTCTAAAATTAGGTTATGCCGTTATTTGTTATTATAACGGGAAAAAATTATTTTAGGTTTTAATATCGTAATAACTTATTACCAGCAACCGATTAAAAAATTGCATTAAATAATAATAACTAGATAACAAATAAATTAAGTTTCGAATAAATCCAGCATTTTAATAAGCATATTCGAACGCGTACGAAAGGTTCGAAACGTTTTTTTATTTTCGACGGCCACGAAAACTATTATTTGATAAAATCCGAAAAATATTGCGCTAATAATAATATTATTATGTTTTATATGCCCGCGCATTTTTCGTATCGGTTTTAATTTTTTAATATATCTTATTTTTCTGTTTTGAAACGCGCTTATTTGCGTTATATCGAAAACTTAATATAACGTTATTATACTTACATTATTAAAGAAGATTTTCTTGCCGGCTTTTACGACGCGTTTCAAGTTATTATAACGTCCAGCAATATTAAATCTGGATTTGCAAAAACTGGTTTTGTTTTATTCGATCCCAATAACGTTCTTTCCGAATTGGAGGTTCCTCTAATTATGCCTACGCCGACCGTTTCCCCGTTGACCTCCGCCGGTTCCATTTATTCCCCGCCCGCAAAAACCTTTAAGAATATCAAGGAAGTAACGCGGTAATTACGTTATTTGCAAAAAAAGATTAGAAACTAATAAGGTAGCTCGCTAATAAGAATACTTCAATCGGCTGAACTTGTAACAAAAAGTTATATATTGTTATTGCATAAAGCTATTCTTTTCCGGGAAAAAAACGTCCAATTGCGCGAAACGAACCACATCTTAAGCAAACGTCGTAGGATTAAAAATAAACGTTTTCAAAAAAGAGGAACATTTACTATACAAAAGAAATAAACTTTTCTGGCCCAAAAAAAAGGGGGTAATAAAAAAATGCAGCTAATAGCAGCTAAAAGGGGTCGTCGTAAAAAGATTAAAACCAAGGAACGGAAGTATGGCGTTTGCGGCAAGCCTGGGCATAATACGCGTACTTGTATAAAAGTTGTAGATACGTTTAGCGAAAAAGAATCCGATTGATTTAAATTAATGCGATGTATTGTTGTTAAGTTATTTAAATTTGTTGTTACGAAGTGTTAGGAAATGGCCCGTTTAATGGTTTAAACCGTTTAATGGTGTAATACGTTATCGAATTTTAAAATAAGCTTTTTTATTATAATAATAAATAACGGTAACGTGCCACACCATTGAACGGGCCAAACCATTGAACGGACCAAAATCCCACACTTCGCAACAACTAATCTAAATAACTCAACCACAACACATTAAATCAATTCCAATCAATCGAATACTTCTTTGCTAACTGTATCTACAGCTTCTCGACGAGTGCACGCATTATATTAAGGCTTGTTGCGGACGCCATATTGCCATTCCTTCCTGCTAACCCAGCCTAACCGACCAGCGCCTAACGCGTTTAAGTTAATATGTCCCCCATTTCGTACGACCTAAAGCCGACCGATTAGATAACTATTTTCGACTGATTCCTTAACCCAAATATGCGAGCATTTTTTGTCCAGCTTTAATACGTTGAAGATATGCGTCGGAGAACGTGTTATAGGACGCGTTGGAAGCGGGTTGGAAAA
>QJNY01001307.1:0-29782 GCA_004155945.1 Monosporascus sp. mg162
GCGTTGAGGGTTGCCGTTGTTGATCAGAAGGCGTTGGGCGTATAGGCGAAATCGGGAATGCGGCGGCGCATACCCTAATTGACCCTGTACAATAACCCAATAGGCTAAACCTTCTTCCTGGACCCGTAATAGCTTCTGGCGACTCTCATCGAACTTTTCTTTCGTCCGCGCACCTTAGATACGGCGTAATATATATCGTCTGTCAACCTGGTAGCCCTTAGAAGCTGAACGGAGGGACCTTCCACGTTTAACCTCGTCAATCGCCTACGCCGTACGTAATTGAGCTGAAAGCTGCATATCGTTCGAAAGCGCAGATTCTGGTGAAGAAGAAGATATTTTTTTCGATTTTTAGAAGTGTTGTTAAAAGGCTTTTTATAAAGAAAGAAATCAGTAAATGGATCAACGCGAAACGCGGATGTGGGGTGGCGCGTTGATGGGGTGGAGCGTGGATGGGGGGGTCATCTTATCAGGCCCTGTTTTTGAGGTTTTGTTGTTTTTGAGGGTCATTTGTGGGTCGGTACTTAAAATACAAGCCCTAGCCATAGCTGCGCCTACGGCGCAGCCACAGAACCTCAAAAATAGGGCCTGATTTTAATGAGGCAAGATAACGTATAACACAAACGAGCTGCGCGCACAAATGAGCTGCGCGGATTTTAACACTCCGCAACAACAAATCTGAATAACTTAACTACAACACATCCAATTAATTCAAATCGACCGTATTCTTTGTCGCTAACCATATATCTAACTTTGGGACAAGTGTATTTATTATATCAAAGCTTATTACGGACGCCATATTACTATTCCTTCCTCTTAACCTATATGCAACCGATTACTTTCAACAACTGTTAACAACAATTCTTGACCACCACCTTTTTTAACGGTTAAAAAAATTCGTTCATCGTATATAGTAAGTATTCTTTTTAACTGGAATTCTTTATTTTAACTATTTAAGTACGTAGGATCGAAATTGTTGCTCCGACAAGTCCTACCATACTGCGACACGCCCTCCGACGCGCCCCGGAACGTGCACCATAACAAGCCCTACAGCCTTGCCCCGCAGCCTTGCAACGCGCCCTCTAGCGCGCCCTCCAGCCTTTTAATACGACGTATTTTGCGAATATCTTCCACGTATTAAAGCCGTACAAAAAACCCTTGCGTATACAGGTTGGGAATTCGGTCGGTAATCGATTTTCGGTCGGTCGGCTTTAATTCTTGCGAAATGGGGGCAATATTAGCTGAGACGCGTTAGGGGGTGGTCGGTCGCATACGGATTGGGGAGATCAATAAACAAAATAATGTTCGCAACAAGCTTTAATATAATACGTGCACCGGTTCAAAAGCTGTAGATATAGCCAGCGAAAAGGAATACCGTCAATTAAATCAATTGGATGTGTTGTGGTTAAGTTATTTAGATTTGTTGTTGCGAAGTGTTAAAATCCGCGCAGCTCGTTTGTGCGCGCAGCTCGTTTGTGTCATACATTATAAGCTTTTCTTCCCCTTTACTGAAATATTCTTCCTCCTAATCGTCGGAGGCTCTCGGTTGGGGAAAGGGAAAGGGGTCGGGTACGTTGCCTTATGCAACGGGGGTCTCGCTCGCCATCATTAATTAAGCAACTTTTTCTTAAATTTCGCGCTTTCTTTTGTCAACTTAACCTGCAAATAACTACTTCGTATAACGTGCTACGGTTGCCAATCAACCAGAAGATGCTACCATGTCAGTTACAGTAATCAGATGCAGGAAACTGGCGTACAAGCTTAATATATTCTAGGAAAGACTGAAGAAGTCTGGGGCAGACCGCCCTTACATACACGTCTAGTCTGTACAAAAGGTGGTCCCTAGACAAAGGCTGTCTCAGGCTGCAGAGCCAGCTTTAAAGCGCCAGCCGTGGGCACCTGAAAGCACCCAACTGCCGACAATAACTGTTCAAATTAAGCCAAAACTTAACTGATTAATCCGCTTTAGCTGGGTCTGCCATCTTAAGAGTGAGGAGCATTGTATAAGGGTCCACTGCTTCCAGACGCGGAAGGATTTAATTACAACATAGTTCCAGGCCTTCGTTAAAGGGATCGAAAACAGGGATCCCGGCCCTAGAATGAGGCCCAAGACCGACTCCCTGGTTGCCATCACCTTAATGAGAGGTTGGATGGGTGATGGAAATGATCCAGAGGTTGAGGGCCCAGAAATGGGAATAAGACCAGGTAATTGGCTGCTTAGCCAAAGGGGTGAGCAAAGCTGATGCAGGCTGATGGGGGGCTGAAGGTGGCTGATAAATAGCTGAGCCGAGATTGAGCCGGAGAGCGAAGAGGCCGTAAAAGTGGCCATTCTTACCGAGTCACATGTCGCTTGAGTTTCGTCTCGTAATACCGACAGAGATCCCAAAGACTGGCAGCCAGAATCCCCAATCCAACGGCCTTCCCAGTACGGGAAGCATGTCCACGAGCTCGAAAACGCTAACGCCTTAATGTGTTACGAACCAACAAGCTGATGGGCTGCAGTATTTTACATTATGAAATAATATTTAATTATAGTTATACTATAAGATAAAATAGTTGCTAATTTTTTTTAATAAAAAACCAATTACTATTATGTTATAAGTAAAGTAAATAAAAATAATAATATAGCTTTAAATACGTAAAGCAAACCGTGTGTGTGTATTATATTGTTCTTCTTAAATGTAAAGGTGTTCACCTTACTAAGAAATAGTAGGCGGGGTCCTCACGTAACACATGACGCCGGTGTCGGCCCCACAAACTTTTCCTATGACTGCGCTCGACTGATCGACCAACTTTGTTTCCTCAACAAATTTTTCGACCTTGATAACTCCCGCCCTTGATCTCGAGCGTTTCAATTCCTCACCATCATCAGCGTTGATTACTCACGCCCTTGATCTCGAACGCCAATTGATACAATTACGCGCCATATGCTCCATTGGTCTCATCCATCCCATTGATTTCATCGGCCTTGAAAACGCAACGAACGCAACGAACGCCACTCACGAATATTTCCAACATGGCCGAGAAAAAGGCGGACGCCCCGGCAGCTGGCATGCTCTGGGGGGGCAGGTTCACAGGTTCGAATGTCTCGGGAAACAAGCTTCGGATGCAGTATACTGACCTCACGGTGCGCAGGTGCGATTGATCCTCTCATGCATAAGTACAATGCCTCCATCCAGTACGACAAGGCTCTTTACAAAGAAGATATCCTTGGATCGATTGCTTTTGCCAGAGCCAACTCAAAGGCTGGCATCATCAGCGAAGACGAATTTCAGGCGATTGAGCGTGGTTTGCTCCAAGTGATGGAAGAATGGAAGCAGGGAACTTTCGCTATCATGCCGAATGACGAAGATGTGAGAGGCCACTCAATTCTACTCAACTTCTCGAGGCTAACACAATGGACCAGATTCATACGGCAAACGAACGTCGCTTAGGAGAGGTCATCGGCAAGGACATCGCGGGTAAGCTGCACACAGGTCGCAGCCGCAACGAGCAAGTTGTCTGTGATATGCGCATGTGGTTACGGGATCGGATCCGCGAAATCGACAGCCAACTCGTTGCATTCCTCAAAGTCATTGTCACACGTGCCGAGTCTGAAATGTAAGCCTAGCCCCCCACCTCTGGCCAAAAGCGGCCTCCTGCTGACTGACAACCTCAGCGACTACATCATGCCTGGATACACCCATCTCCAGCGTGCCCAGCCAGTTCGGTTTTCTCAATGGCTGATGTCATATGCCGCTGCGTTTAAAGAGGATCTTGAGCGGTTGCGCCAAGTTTTCGAAAGGGTCAATCTAAGTCCACTTGGTTGTGGCGCTTTGGCCGGCAATCCATTCGGAATCGATCGAAATATGATAGCCGAGGAGCTTGGGTTTAGCGGAATAACCTTGAACTCCATGAATACTTCGGCCGAGCGCGATTTCCTACTCGACTTCCTGGTCTGGAACTCGATTTTCACCAACCACGTCAGCAGGTGGGCTGAGGACCTCATCATATATTCGACATCTGAGTTCAGTTTCGTGCGGCTGGCCGACGCCTATTGTACGGGGAGCTCTTTACTGCCTAACAAATTTAACGCCGACTCCTTGGAGATTATGCGCGGCAAGTCAGGGCGTGCTTTCGGTCAAATGGCTGGGTTAATGATGGTGAGTCCTCATATTAACATCTCAGCTTGTTTCCTTGGCTTTGGGGGTGACCAGGAGCGTATCGAGAGTAGCTACTAACTGTTCACTTGGAAGACTCTGAAAAGCTTGCCATCTTGCTATAATAAAGATCTCCAGGAAGGGTGGGAGCCTATGCTGGATTCGGTTCAGACTGTGTCGGATAGTCTAGGTATAGCCAATGGGGTCCTGGCTACATTGAAGGTGCGGCCAGAGCGGATGGAGGCTGCTCTGGACAAAACGATGCTAGCCACTGATGTCGCAGAGTGGTTGGTGAGGAAGGGATGTCCGTTCAGAGAGGCTCACCACATCTCTGGACGCGTCGTTGCACTGTCTGAAAGGCTGGAAATTTCGATGGACAAGCTGACCCTTGAGCAACTGCAAGCCATTGATTCTCGGTTCACAGCAGACATTGCGGAGGCATTCGAGTATGAAACGAGTGTCGAGGCGAAATCGTCTAAAGGCGGTACTAGTCGATCAAGCGTACTGGAGCAGATCCAGGTACTCAGGGCTATGTTAGATTAGGGGTTTGATAGCCTGGTGCAGGATGCGGCCGGAGCAAGGGAATCTGGGACGGACATCACGAATAGCACGCTTCATTCTGTGGAAAAATATATAATTTAAGAGCGATGCTCTTAAATTAATTAAAAAATTAATGATATAATATTATTAGAGAACTCAAATAGGATAACCGCTAGGCGAGCCGGATATGGGAGTAGTTGTTATTAATTAATTAAAGTTTAGTCTTGAAGGCATCTTCTATAAATGGTTGAGTTCTTGAGAATCGGCAGTCAAGACGCCGACGTGCTGCCAATAGGAATAGAATCGCGTGGGGCATCGCAACAAGCATCGCAACAAGCATCACAGTCACGGGCCAGGCACAAGGTATCGCAAGGGGATATAAAAAGGTAGAGCCCAACTGGCTCTCCGCTTTGCTTATCCCTTCCGCGGCGACCTCTGTGCAGCCTTAGCCCCTAGTACACTTGTCAATCGTAAGAAAGTTCTGTATACAGAGTAATTTCTATTGCGTGAGGAATGCCAATGGCAGACACAGGCGAATTCGGTGGCGATTTGTCTAAGGGAATCTCTCTATCTACAGCAATGTTGGCCAAACTCCAGACACTTCCTATTCTTTCTCCTCTTGCGATATTCTTTCTCCTATGGGTGTAGACTATTGACGTCGCGCACAGGTAAGCTAAGCATGGTATGATGGAATTAGTGTCTATGGAAACTACTCGTCTATGGACTCGCCGTTATTGTTGCTGTTGTGGTCTTTTTTGCTGGGGTTGTAGTCCGCGTTGGGATTGTTAGTCTTGGTGGCCTTAGTGGCCTTGGTGGCCCCCGTGGTCCTTGCGGCCCTCTTTCGTTTTGTGATCTTTGTAGCCGGTGTGGTCGGCTCTCCAAGACCCTTATTGTCACCGCTCGTAGAACCCTCAACTGTGCTCATAGCGTGTGCGTCGGCGACGAAAAGATCTGTATCATCCTCATCCAGGAAATTCTGGTTCTTTCTCAAGAATTTCGCCAAGAATTCCTCGTTCTGGCCCAGGTGATCCTCAAATAGGTTCTCCTCTTCAAGTTTAATTGAGAGTTCCTCCACAGATTGATCGCCTGGGACGTCCCCCAAAAATTTCTCGTCTTCGTTCAAGAGCTCATCGATATTGCTTTGGCTGTTCTCGTCATCGTCGACGACTTCGCTCGAGGCGATACCGGAGGTCGCTTCCTCGAGAAGGTCGAGCAACTTCTCAGCTTCCAGTTCCCATCCCTTCGCGCCCGTATCGGCTGAGGGGAAGTGGGAATCAATTTTCCCAGGAAGAGGCATGCCGAAGGCCCTCAGCAGGTACGCTTTCACCAATCGAATTGTCATGGTTACGTCAGCCCCGGCATCGCGGGCTTCTAACGTTAGTTTCCGGTCCTCTGGAAAGAAGGCCCCGTAGAGCCTCCCAAGTCGTAACGAAAGCGTCCTTGCGTCGAGTTTCTTCTGGCGCCGCACGGTAGAATACCATCCCAGTGGTTGATCCTTGAACTTCCATTCTGGAACGAGCAGATCTTCTGCACCCGCGGTCTCGAGGATGTAATTCAAGCATCTGATATCGATTGGATTGGATGCCCAAGTGATGCAGGCTTTCAGAGGCCCATGTTCCTGGGCGAAAGAAGACAATTTAGCCGACTCAAAGGTAGGTGGGAGGAGGAGGCAATGCGGAAGGTTCAATATTACACTTACATCGACATGCTTTCTTATGAGATCTGCAATCGCATGGCAGGTCATACCTGTAGTTCTGTCTTGGTACCGGCCAGGATAGAACTTTTGAATCATGGCAACTGGGGAGAACATGCCGCGAGCTTGGTGAAACTTGGAGAGACTGATCTTGTTCCGAAGTTCCCCTATCGTCATCCCGTGATCGATGACTGTGGCGGGAACAATCTGTTGCTCAGAAGCGTCGAATATAGCTACTTGAAGGGGCAGTGCCCCATCAGCCGAGGGGATGCACTCGAAATCGACAATAAACGTGTTTCGAGGGTGCTTCAAAAACATTGTTAGGGTTTTGGCGCAGCCTTCCAAGAGAGGAAATCGGAACCCCTGCGACAAAATTGATCTGATAGCACGACCCGACTCTTCATCCGAGCAAAGAGCGTCAATCTTCTTGAATCCTTTGCAGTGTCTCAGATGATCGTCCTCGCATCCCCGAGGAAAGTATGTGTGGCATATTGAACAATGCTGTTTCGGACAGTTATGAGGTTCGTTGCGGTCGACTACAAGGGTGCAGCCAGGGCATATTATCTTTGTGCATGTCTCCCAATGTGCCTGAATGGTGTCAACTCTGAGGCGATGTGTGCAGCCTGGACAAATCCGCACGTCGCATTCAGCTTCGTGCTTGGAAACATCGTCGTGTGGCCCATGCTTGCCGCAATGACTGCAACACGCCGGCAGTGCTTCAGCACATTCGATCTTGTGCTCGTTTTTCGTTGACGCCAGATAGTAATAGCCACATCGGAAGCAACGCCAGTACTCGCAGGTCTGCAAATGCTGATCTCTTTCGGACTTCGACATGATCGTGAGACAGCGTCCGCAGCACCACCGCTCGCATTTCTGCAAGTGAGCGTCTCTTTCTGTCTTCAACATGATCGTGAGACAGCGTTTGCAAAACCAGTACTCGCAGGTCTGCACGTGCTCGTCCTTCACTGACCGCGGGAATTTCCTGATACAGCAGCCGCATCTCCAGATTGGACAGTTCGGCAGATGCTCGTCCATTTGTGACTCCTTCATTCTCTCAAAGCATATAGCGCACTGCCAGTCCTCGCAGATCTTTTGATGCTTGTCTCTTTCTGAAGCCAATATTGCCGTCAAGCAGTGCCTGCAGTACCAATACTCGCAAACCTCGAAATGTTCTCTGTACTTGTCCTTCTCGTGGTAGTGTCTGCATTTCCAGCACTGTATCTTGAGTCGACCAGGACATTCCTCGCGATGCTGCTTCATGTCTTCGATTCTTGGCATTTGGCAAGCACCGCAAAGGAGCCACGGACATGTGAGCCTGTGTACCGCGAGCTCGCTCTTTGGGAGGCGGACGATGCACTTGTAGCATTCGCTATAGGGCCCCGGACAAATGTGTGAGTCCTTCTCAAACTAGTAGAAGTACTGCTCGCACACATCGCATCTCCAACGGGGCTTAGGCATACTATAGTCCACGGCATCGTGACTGTGTGTACCCTCTGGTCGCTGAACCACCCAGGAGCCGTCGACGAGGTCGACCCGGATGGACCAAAAGCAGGGATCGTCTATTTTTACGCCACCTGAAGTGAGATCGTCATATCGGAAGCAACGATATTTCTGGTATATGGGTTTCCCTGAGCGTAGGTTCCCTGACATCGTGACGATTTGACAGCCATTGTGTCGTTGAGCTTGTTTAATAGCCTCCCTGGCTGCGAAGTGCGTAGGAAACCCTTTCCTCTCGAGCTCTTTCAGTTCAGGATTCGTATCAGTATCCGCCGTGTCCTGGGGTAACGAGTCTCTGAATGAGCAGCTTTTTCCAGCAGAGGTGTAAAGGCAATTTGCACATGCCCCCTTTGCAATATCGATGGAAGAGTGGTCGTAGCTGATAACACACGTCGCCCAGCGTCCACAGTCCTTCTCGCACGTTCTGCAAGGGCTAGGAGCAAGAACTCCGACTACCTGGAGTAGACCAGCTAAAAGGTGACATGAATGATCGATCTTGAAGGGGGCTGCGCCATATCTTTCTTCCAAGGGATTGTCGTTTCGGGGTTGTTTCTTCAAAGCTTCCCATTTGACTTCAGTTAGAAGATTTTAGAATGGATGATCCTCCATGGCCAACCAGGTACTCGTCTTGGAGAATGTCAAGGCAAGAGGGTACTTCTCCTCCACAACTGGATATGTCGTATACAGAACGTGCCAGGCTGGAGTCTGATGCTCTAGATCGGTAATCAGCATTAAAATGGGGAGGACGGTTGTAAGAGAAGCTTACGTTTGACTTCGGCGGCTGGGAGGTCGTGTTGGAAATCAGAATCAGAAAACTGGCCAGCTCCTTCTTCTTCTTCTTCTTCTTCCGCCGCAGAGCCATCGGTCTTTTTGGTGTTTCGTAGTTTGGCCGCTTGTTTTTTAAGACGTCGTTTCTTTTGGTACAGCTTCTCGACAGCTTTCGTATTGTTTCGTCGTGTCTTAGGTCGTTTTTCCCTCTTCCATCGACTTTTTGGTGACGCCCTGGTTTCGTGTGAAGTTTGTGGAGGGCCCGTCGGCGTAGCGAAGCCGGGGTCGTTTCCAGAAGCAACATCAGGATCGACTCCGGAGACGGAATCAGGGTCGGCTCCAGAGACAGGATCAGAAGCCTGGGGTCCTCCTTCTTCGGAGCCTCTGAGGTTCGCGGCGCCTCCGTTACTAGTGCTTCGCTTCCAGGCGCTTCTCGTGGTAGCAGGCATCTTGATAACGTCAAATGCTTGTGAATAGAAAATCGGGTCGACGGGGCTTTACAGCCAGATCCAGATGATGGGGGAATCACTGACAGACCCACAAAAACAAAGCTCCCGAGCTTTGTTTTTCTGTGCACAATAACTTTAAATTCATAAGCAATGGCTCCTACGAGAAAGTGAGAAAAGTCTGAGTTGCCCGTAGTGCGTCGTTCTGTCAGTGTTAGGCACTGCTTACTAGGGTTGTGATTTTTAGTTAGTTATTGGTGCAGTCACTGCAGTGCCTGTTTAATCGTTGCTCTTATCGGATTCGGTGACGTGTTGTGGCACACGAGCAAGACTCCTCAGGGGCGGACGTAGGCATGACAATGAGCAACGCTAGATGGGAAAAGGTCAATGAGTGGTCAGACATCGTGCTGGCCAACTGACAGTAGCTTTGCATCGAACTGGGAAAGCTGTTAAAAACGGCGAAATCATTGATTTATGGGTCGAAACGTCTCTAGCTCAGGTAGGTCGGTTTGTCGACTCCTTCACATTGTACCAGCCTTACTAACTAATCTGCCTTTAGCATTTACCTATTAGCGTGTCTAACCAGACGCTGAACTATAGCGAAGATTGTATGAAGTTGTTAAAGCACAGTGTGAACTCAAGGTCGCGTTGGTTATCAAAGGAAGGGGAAGGTCAAGGTGATTTAAGGTGATCCTCACTGAGCAAGGGTGATCAAAGCCTGAGCAAGAGCGGCGTTGCTGACTAACCAAGCCCGGCCGCTGGCCTTGTGGGTTTCGTGGTAGACTACCTAAGTATTTAGGGATACCTTCTTTATTGTAATTTGAGATTTAACCTTAATATCGCCAAAAGAAATCTCCATCATAAAGGGGTAGGAGCTGGCATTTAACTAACCAGGGCCATATTTTCAGCGCTAGATGACCATTTCTATGCATACTACTTCTTTAAAATGGCTAGGATCCACTTGGCTATAACGATAGATATGGGTTATTAAGTACCGAAAGTGATGTTTTTAAGATCGCTATAGCCAGGTTTTACTGTACTAAGCTTGTGAAGGAAGTGGAGGAGGGTTATTATGCCGTAGTCTTTCCCTAAGACCTAACTTCTCAAATAGGGAAGTAACTTAATATGCACCAGGCGGCTCTTGTATATGGGTCCGTTTCCTTGACCCTTGCCAAATTATATGGCCCGTAAGAGATCCTGCGATGCCCCGAAGCCCTGTAAGCCCTACCTAGTAATTTTTCACCTGCTCATATCAACGATCCTAACCTTGCTGACCTGAAGCTAGAGCCGGCTGTCTGAGATGACGAAGAACATGGTAAGGGAGGGGACGATGGTGATGCGGAGAAGGAAGAGTAAGAGGACGAGGACGGAGCCGTGGTTCGGAACTTCTCCTTCGGCCCCCCTTCCCGACAACAGCGCTATTGCTTGGCCTGAGGAGCTCCATGAGCACGATGGCCATTGCGCGTTGCAGAAAGGAGGATGGGTATCTGCAATTTTGGACTGGTTATGCTGCTGTTTGGATTTGAGGACCGGGCTGGGAATCTGTGGGCGTGCCAGTGCTTAGTAGTTCCGGGGACGCAGAATGGCTATACATCTATTCCCTTTTATTTTCATAGCCTTTTTCCTTTCGTTCTTCTTTAAGGCACAACTTACTGTCCAGGCTCGTCCTTAGCATTGCTTAAAAGACACTTAATATTGATTAAGTAATTGTAGGTAAAGGAGTCGTGGGACATGACTTTATGCCGATGGCCTGTTAGGAGAAGCGATGCATTGCTGGTACCCTGGTGCAAGAGGAGTTTATTCTGATTACGTAGAGCGCTTCCATAGATGAAAGCCCATTACTTATAGCTTTTTTCCCGCAAAGCATCGGAACCTAGGGGTTTATACCGTCGTAGACTTACCCAGATTGCTTTCCTCGAATGTTGCTATGCATAACTTGGTACGCCGTTCCATATCCGGTATCTTCCTTAATTCAGTCCCCCCAAGGCAGAGACGAGAGACGACCAGCCGAACGCATTTATCCGTTATTCGTTATTCGCCTCGTCTTTGTTGTCCACCTAGTCTTCTTGGGTCAGGTCTACTGTCTCCAGACTGTGGGTCCCCTTAGATCGTTTGGTAGCAGTGAGTTCACTCTCTTCCCGCCTTCGTTTGACACGGCCCTGAGTCCCTCTTTCCGTTTTTACTTCGCTCTTGATTTCGCTTTTGACTGGCATGTCGCGGTCCTGTGATTACTATTAGCGAAGCTCCGCAAGTGGCGTCAATGGGCTTTCCGGTCATGTATGGGCTAACCTCTTTTTCTCGATAGAGCTGCAACGCAAAACGTCCCCTAAAGCGCAAAGAGTTTTATTTTGCAGTCGTATCTGGGTTGGAACCGGAACAGGCTATGGTTAAATGAAATCCTGAATACGTTACTGCAAACGCCATGAACCTATTCGCCTTAAGTTCTTCCAAGGGGCTTGCCGAGATCACTAGGTCTAAAAATCACACTGTCCAGTTTATTTACGAATCCGTACGAGATTTCCTTATTAAGGATAATAACCTCTACGACCTCTGGCCAGACCTGGCGGAAAATTTCCCAAACATAAGCAATAATCGATTAAAATAATGTTATTACAATTATATGCAGACGGATATTTCCAAGTATATTACGTTCGATAAAACGTTTTCGAAAGCATCCCTTAATAAAACAAAATATTTACAACAAAAACTATCGGAAAAATTCCCTTTTCTTTAATACGCAACTTATAATATTTTATATCATACCGATCGGGCTGCAGCAAGGTTATACCAAAACGAATTTTTGAAAATATTTAACCTCGGATCCTGGAAATACTTAAATAACGTATTTGAAATGTATAAAATCCGTCGTTATACGTCCTTTATAAGCCTTTTATATATTCTTACCAAAACCAACCTAATAAAACTTATAAAGGCCGTATTTTATTACCGTCCGAAAAAATTCCATAAACAAAAAGGGCGATATTAATACCCCCTTTACGTTACCTTAACCAATAACTATCGGAATATAATTAAGGCTCTTTTGCAATTAAAACATAACTCATCAAAAAATAACATTATTACTTAGCTAAAATACGGGCGAAATTTTACAGCTCGCAAAAAGCAGACGCCGCTTTCGTGGGCCGCCGAAAAGGGGCATAAAAAGATGGTACAGCTGCTACTTAACAAGGGCGCCGAAATCGATTCGAAAGATAACAACAACCGGACGCCGCTTTCATGGGCCGCCGGGAATGGACACAAGGAGATCGTACAGCTACTGCTCGACAAGGGCGCCGAGGCCGACTCGAACGACAAAGATGGCCGAACGCCACTGTTGTGGATAGCAGAGCACAACATAGCGAATGTATTTGCGTTTTTAACAGCAAGACCTAGCACGGCCCTTCAAGATTACCAGATGCAGCTCAGGCTGTTAGAACACCAGAATAAAAAAAGGTTGATGCTGGCTAGGGGAGAGGCTGATCCAGCAACCGTCATGCAACTGCTGCTTGACAATGGCGCCGAGGCCGACCCGAAGGATAGGGATGGCCGGACGCCGCTGTCGTGGGCCGCCGAGAAAGGGCACAAAGAGGTCGTACAGATGCTGCTCGACAAAGGCGCCGAGGCCGACTCGAAAGATAAGGATGGTCAGACGCCACTATTACGGGCCGCCAAGAAAGGGCACAAAGAGATCATGCAGCTGCTGCTCGACAGCGGCGCCGAGGCCGACGTGAAAGGCAATGATAACCGGACGCCGCTCTCGTAGGCCGCCGAAACGGGCATGCAATGTCTGGTGTGAGGATCGCGATCTACGCCACAAATCGGGATATTACCAAGTGGCTGTCGTAACGTTATGACAGTTAGGTCAAGCGGTCGAAAAGTTGTCGAGTTGCAACGGGAAAGGGCAGGGTATAGCGAAGATACCTTGCCAATCGAGAGCCGGCTTTCGGTTCGGCGGACCATGTAGTATTTTTAGCGGATCCGTCGCATAGCCAGATAGATTGCCCAGAATGTGCAATATGTTACTCTAGGAATCCGGAGGTTCCCTTCGGGAAAAGTGGGTCCACCCCTATTCGAGGTGGCAAAAGGGGGCTACGCCACCTTTTATATCCTTCCATACCTTTCTATATCTTCCATATTTTTCCATTTGATTAATAATGGAAACTATGGATTAATAATAAAATCATAACTTAATAATACAGGTTATTTAAGTATATAAAGCCCAGTATTTCTAAGGCTGTTGCAGGTAATTTATAACTTTTATATATTATTAATAAATACTTTTTGAAAGTTTACTTATTCCTTTTTAAGTTTACCTTGTAACTTTTTACATATTAATTTCTTCCGGGTACCCTTATTGCTTCTTATAAGGTAGCCTTACCTGCTGCCGTAATACAATTCTCACAGGTTATAAGCATCTGATAGCTTCTGCTAGTAACAATAATAACTTTACTCCTCCATATCTCGCCCAAACCTTTACCGATTTATACCGTTTCTTTACTTTGAAGATCGTCGAAATCACCTTTACCTGTCGTCGAAGTTGCAGCTTCATCAAATACCTCCTTTCCACTTATTTCGAAAAGTGTACATTACTTTTCCAATAACCATCCTATTTGAATTCGTTCTTCGAATTTACTATATCCTGAATTCGTTCTTTCGAATTCCCCATATCCTGAATTCGTTCTTCGAATTTACTATATCCTGAATTCGAATTTATCATACCTCGAATTCATCCTTTAAATTCTTCAATAACCATGGGTTTCTTAGGAAAGCCTTATCTACTTAAAGGTAGCGAGAACCTTAAATTATGATCCATTCGAACCAAAGCTGAGCTTACACGCGAAAGGTTCGAAAATGCCATTATTTATGAAGTCGGGGATAATTTATCCCAGTCCGACAATAATAAAGCCCTAATTACGATGCAACTGCTTTACGAAAGCGGTCCTCTGCAACATATAAACGGTATTACCAGCTGCAAAAAAGCTTGGGAAGTCCTTTATGAACAATATAAACGCGAAAGATTTATAACGGAATTTCTTATATTAAAGGAATTCTTTAATTTTTTACCCGAAGATTTCGATTCTATGGAAAAATACCTGAATAAGGTTAAGTCTTTAATTAACGAATTAAAAATGAAAGACCTTAAACTGCCCGATAAGGTAGTTATAGCCTGGGTGTTAAATTCGTTAACAGATGATTATAAAGCTGTTACGAACCAAAGGTTTTCCAAGATGAGAATGCTCCTCTAGGATTAGCGCGGACGAGCTCCGGGTAAACTACGGAGCTGGCCAAGACCTTAGTAATCTAGTATAATCTAGTTAATCTAGGACAAATAGGGTAAATCACGGTAAATCATATAGATTAAAAGTATACTTACTAAAAGATAAAAGGATATATAACGAACGGTTTTCCTATATAGATAATATCCAGATAAATTCGTTTTTTAATTATTAATTTAAGTCTTTAATTAAAGGCAACGTTTTGCGATTAAAAAAAAAATCCGTAAATTTCTTTAACGAACAAATTACTGAATTATTTTTCGCTTTATTATTACCTGCAAATCAAAAACCCCTTTCGGATATTAATTACGTTTCTAGGTAGTTATATAACAAGTTCGTTACATTTTGATAGCTTTTTAATTAATAGCCGACGAATAATTCAAAGCCCAGTTAAATATAAGTTTTCCTAAACCCAGTAAAAACGATATTACAAAACGGCATTTAAAAGATAAACGATATACCCGATCGCCCTTGCTAGCAAGCGATTAACATTTAAATTAAAACATCTTACTTTTTATTAAAGAAGTTTTTTCTTTAATCGACAATATGGCCCCCGTTAATACTCGGTCTTAAAAAAGACCTTTTTTTTAACAACAACCTTTTCCGGTTTCGAAAGAAACTATTAAAATCCAGGAAAACGAACCGGAAAAGGAAAAAAAGAAATCCGACAGCCCGAAAGGCAAAGAAAAAAAACTTACGATTGACGATAAGTTACGTATCTTAATAATTAAACTCCAGGCGGTAAAAAGGGAAAATATTAGATTCGCTCGACAGCAAAGATTTTCGACATTACCTTTATTTAGCGCAAATTAATTCCGCAAGAATATTATTTTACTTTTTGCTTATTATAAAATACTAAAGGTTAAGGGTTATAAGTTAACACCCTTAAAACCTTACGACGGCATTATAAATGTAAAAAGATTTTTGGTTCAGGTTAAATTTTACCTTAAGTTTTATGAAAATTTTTTAACGGAAAATTATTAAAAGGTAATAGCTATCTTTTAGTTGTTTGCCGGAAAAATTCTTTTATGGTCCGAACCTATTATAAACGATTACTTTGTAAATTACCTTAATCAATTTTCCGATTTAATTAATTATGTTTTCGGCAAATATGAATATTTTAAAGAAAAAATGCGAGTTTTATTTGGAAATTCCGATAAAGAATAGCATGCGGTTAAACAGTTGCACTTTTTCCAGCAAATTAAGTTAACAGCCGAATATGCGACTAAATTTAATCGCCTTATATCGGTTTTTAATTTCCCAAAAAACGTACTGTTTTATCCTTTTTATAACGGCTTAAAATTACAAGTAAAGAATGAAATGTATAAAGTGCTTAAAATTGGCCTTTTCTAAAACTATATTAACAAAACCATTATTGCCGATCGACGTACCTTTAAAAGGTATTTGAAGAAAAAAAGATCCGACAGAAAAAGGGATAATCGAAGCTTTAGCAGCAAATTTTAAAAAAGCAAAAACAAGAACAGGATCCAAAAAAAAGCGAATACTACTTCCAGAAAGCCCAAAAAGGATAAGTCGAACATTAAATGCTTTAACTGTAGCAAGAAAGGCCATTATAAGAACGAATATCGTTCCCTAGCCAAAAGGAACTTTAAAAAAGAAAGGATTTTTTAAAAAAAAACTTAAGCAGCCGAATAAGAAATAAACAATAAAAGCGAAAAAAAAAAAAAAAAGTTAATTTTACCTTTTTCCAATAGGAATATATTATTACGACAACTTATTATAAATTAAGCGGCGACCTAAAATACGAGCGTTACCCGATTTGCTAAAATTAAACAGTTAAAGTTTATAAGTATTATCCCGGATAACCAACCTTTAAGGTAGCTATAGGATTAAAATACGAATGTTATTTAAATATGCAGAAGTACGAAATATATTACGAATATGGCCAGATACGTTCCGACAATTATGGGCTAAAGGTATTTAAATCCGAAGAACCCCCAGAACGGGCGGTATACTTTAAAACCGAAGCCCCTAAATAGGATTCTGTTAATGGGCACGGATTTTTCCATTTTTCGGCCTATAACGATAACAATTATCCAATTTATTTTCGAGCAAAGGAAGATAACGATTATTGGCCCGGTTAGGACGAAGAAACCCTTATAAAGCCTGATAGCGACTATAAATATATCGAAATTTCCCGATGGCCCGAATACTTTCGATCTTGTTATTTGCACCCCGATTCGGATTAAAGCCGAAAAGTTATTGCTTAAGGTTGTTTATGCTATACCTTTATGTTATGCCTAATGCATGAACTTTTGGATATAAAAGCAAGCCTTGCAAAAATTTCAACCTTGAATCGGAAGCCTTTTTAGACGTTAAAGGTAAAAATCGCTAAGGTAAAATGCCAAATTGGCTAACGAAAGTGGTATATTTGCATGGACGACAAATATACCAAATACGCAGTTAAGAAAGCTTGCGAATAAAAACGCCTTTTAGCAAATAAAATTACGAAGTTAAAAAACGGTAAAGGCCTTCGAAATTAAGGTATCGAAAAGCTTTATAAATTAAGACCTTATATAAAGTAAGAAAAGGATTACGAAGTTAAATCGAAATTTTTATTTAATACCAAAACCAGATTTTTAAAGTTATAATTAACTTTAAAGCAAAAGGTAACTTTATTTTACTAACCGTAACCGAAAAATATTACATTCCTTAAAGGTATAAGTTAAAGTCCTATAAATTACGGACAGTTAATAAAAGTTTTTCCCGGTACGATAGCGGACAAGTTTTTAAAGAAACTGAAAAACTTTTAATATAAATTTAAAGATATTAAAAGTATTTTACCCTGGATATCGCCGACATTTCAGGTTATAATATTATCTTAAAAATGCTATGGCTTAACTTTAATAATCCGTTAATTAATTAAAAAACTTGCCAGCTTTTTTAGGATTATAAATTAACTTTTGTTAAAAAAAGGTTTAAAAAAATTTGTTACATTATCCGAAAAGCTAAGGTATTAAATTTTGCCAGTACCATACCCCTAAAGTATCAGCGATTCGAACAACTTTTTAAAGATAAAGAAAACCACAAATTGCTTTTATACGGATAATGAAATTATCGCATACTTATTAAAAAAAGATATTATCTTAAGCTTTACAAAATTTATTATATAAATTTAAAAAAGGTAAAAGCTTTATGAAAAAGCATTTAACTAAACCTAAAAAAAGGTTATATTTAGTTATCCGAATTTCCCGTAGGTTATTTTATATTTATGGTACCTAAAATTAAGGACGGTAAGCAGAAAATCGACCAGGACGGAAATTCGGTTTATCGACGTATAGTCGACTATCGACAGTTAAACGATATCACCATTAAAAACGGATATCTTTTAACCTTAATAAATACTTTAAGGGAAAACGCAAGCAAAGCTAAATAGTTTACCGCCTTAAACCTTCGAAACGGGTATTACCGTATCAAAATGGCAAAAGGAGAAAAATGGAAAACTGCCTTTCGAACGATATACGGGCATTACGAATATCGAGTAATACCTTTAGGATTTACTAACGCCCTTGCCAGTTTCCAACGCTTGATTATAACCATATTTAAAAAGTTCCTAAATAAATATGTCTTTGTCTACCTCGACGACATCCTCATTTATTTCGAAACGCTAAAAGAACATAAAAAATATATTTTCCAGGTTCTTAAAGCTTTGGATAAAGCAAATATTCGAATTAACTTCGCTAAAAGTGTATAACATACGTAAAAACTAAATTATTTAGGATTTACCCTTACCCCCGGTCAAATTTAAATCCAAAACTCCAAATTGGAAGTAGTTAAAAACTGGCCTATCCTTAATAAGGTAACCGTTATAAATATCCGATAAATCTTAAGATTTACGGGTTACGTACGTAACTTAATTAAAGGATATAAAGATATTATTAAACTATTAACGAAACTTATTACTAAAGAATATATTAAAAAAGAATTCGAACTTTTAAAAAAAGTTAAAAAAGCTTTTTAGTTACTTAAAAACGAGATTACCAAAATACCAATAATAAAATTACTTAACGCTAATTAAAAAAAACGCTTAAAAATAAACGTTTTAAATTATGCTTTAGGCGCAGTTTTAAAACAACAAAAAGGTAATGGAAAATAATACTTAATAGCTTATTATTCCAAGGCCCTTCGAAACGCAGAATTTCGATACAAGATTTACGATAAAAAGCTGTTAGCGATTATTAACGTTCTTAAGGAATAAAAACCTTTTTTTAGCAGAACTAAAAAACCTTTCGATATTTACTTAAATTATAAAAACCTTACCCGGTTTATAACGATTTAAAAGCTAAATAAACGCTACGAAACCTGAATAATTTTTTTGTCGAAGTACAACTTCCAAATTTACTATATCAAAGGAAAAAAAAATATCCAAGCAGATATCCTAAATCGCAAAGGAAATTACGATTCCAAGGTTCCGAAACGTCGAATGCAAATGCTGCAACAGATTAAAGACGGTACTCTACGGTTGTATGAAATACTAAAACAACTTACCCTAAGACTTTTAACGAAATTCCGAAATTCCTATAATAAAAAAAAGCAAAAAAAAGTGCAACAATTAAGTGGATAACCTGAAAACCAGCTATTGTACCATGGCAAAATCTATATCCTTCGAAACTAACAAAAGCAATTCGTTAAAGAATTTTATAAAGATCCGTTATATAAATATTAAGGTATTTTCAAAACTATCAAACGATTGCAGGAAAAATACGACTTTCCAGGATTTCGACGAACTGTTAAATAGGTAATTAAAGATTGTAATATCTGCAATAAAGCAAAAGCAGCCCGACATAAACCTTATAAACTTTTACAGCCTATAAATATTCCAAAAAAAGCTTAAAACATTATTACTTGGGATTTTATTACCGGTTTACCCCTATCAAAAAACCCCGTTACTAGAGTTTAATATAATGGAATATGGGTAATCGTTAACAGATTCACCAAATATAGGTACTTTTTACCTTTCAAAGGAAACGTAACGGTAAAATAACTAGCTTACGCCTTTATCCGATATTACCTCGACAAATATAAAATACCAGAAAGAATTATTTCAAACAAAAATAAACTTTTTATATTAAAATTTGGTACTAGCTTTTTTAAGTAAATAGGCGCCAAGCTTAAGTTTTTTACAGCATACCACCTATAAATAAATGGACAAACGAAACGTTTAAATCAAACATTAAAACAATACTTAAAAAGTTACATTAATTACTAACAAAATAACTAGGTTAAACTTTTTCCATTAACTTAAGTAACTTATAATACCTTTATTAACGAAAATATAAGTATTTCTTCCCATACAGCGGTATATGGACATTAAGCAGAAACTCGACGGCCAAAATAACTATTCGATAAAGCTCCAAAATTAACCGCAAAAACTCCCCGAGCAGAAATAATGGCAATTAAAATTTAGACAATATAAGTCCAATTACAAAAAGAATTGCAATTCCTTTAACAAAGGATAACCCAGTACTATAATAAAAAAGAATTAAAGAACTAATTCTATCGAAAGGAAATAAAGTTTATTTGCTACGCTAAAAACAAAACGTAACTTCGAACATTTTTCAAATCAAAACGAAAAGGCTTAACGATAAGCTTAATTTTAAAAAACTTGGTCCGTTTAAAATCGATAAAATTATTTCCAAAATTAATTACCGACTGTTACTACCCAAAACAATAAAAATATACCCTATTTTCCATATCTCTTTACTTAAATCAGCACCTAAAAACGTCCCGCTAAAAATTAATCTAAAAGTTAAAAAAAACGACGATAAGTACGAAATTAAACGAATATTGGATTCCAGGGTAATTAAAGACAAGGTCCAATATCTGATTAAATAAAAGAATTACCCATACGAAAAAAACATTTAAAAATCCTTTAAGCACTTAACGAATATAAAGAACCTAATTAAAACGTTTTACTGCCAAAATCCTAACCGACCGTCTTTAACGCGGCCAACGTTGCAAGGAATAACGGCCCAGTACTTAAATCCAGCCTTAAAACGTTCCAATCGAAAGAAATAAACGCCTTTACTATAGCGTCCATCTTAAAAATAAGCTAAGCTTATTCTGCTTTTATACGGCGTTATTCTTCTTCCAATTTTTCTTGTTTTTCTAGTTAATCTAATTTATATCCTTTTTTTAAAATCGTAATAGCCTTTTTTTTTAATACGTTTTGTTAAAAACGTAAGCGTTTCAATCGCCTAATAAATTCCTACGATTTTTCTTTTTGCCGACGAAATATTTCCTCTTAACGTTGGCGCAATTTATCCAATTCTTTCTTAATTACTTCTTAATACGTTAAAAACCTATCTTCAACTTTACGCTGCTCTTATTACAACCGATTACGTTTTTTATCAATTTTCGACAAAAAATTCATAGTTAATACGTTATAAGATAAACGTTAACGACGAATGCAATTATTATAACTCGGAATGCCGACTGTATAAAAATAATTAAAATTACCAAGGCGAACGCAATTCGAATAAGGAAATGCTTTAACGCCAAAACTCTTAATCGAATCAGCTCGATTATTTCGGGATTCCCGTTAATTAAGATAAGGTTTCCCTTTTTGCTTATTCGCTCGACCTATTATAATAAATCCAATTAACTAAAAAAGAACAACAAAAAGCGGTTTCGAACAAAGGAACATTTACCTTTTTATCTTCGGGACAAAGATTTTTGAAAAAAGGGAATAATGTTACAAACCAAAAATTCTCCAAGATAAAAATATTCCTTTAGGATTAATACGGACGAACTCCGGGTAAACTACGGAGCTGGCCAAAACTTTGATAATTTAATATAATCTAATTAATCTAAAATAAATGGGGTAAATTACGGTAAATTATATAAATCAAAAGCACACTCACCAAAAGATAAAAAGATATATAACGAACGGTTTTCCTATATAGATAACACCCAGATAAATTCGTTCTTCAACTATCAATCTAAATCTTTAATCAAAGGTAACGTTCTGCGATTAAAGGAAAAGTCCGCAAATCTCTTTAACGAACAAATTACTGAATCATTTTTCGCCCTATTGTTACCTGCAAATCAAGAACCCCTTTCGGATACTGATCACGCTTCCAGGTAGTTGTATGACAGGTTCGTTACAAAAGCTTTTATTTAATATATAACCCAGTTACTTCGAAAGAATTCGAAATTATATATTTTTAAAACGCTTTTTTCGACCTTAATCGGCGAATTTAAAGGTTAAAAAGATAAAGAGCAGTTATTAGCCCTTAGGGAGGCTAAAAAGAATTGGAAGAATAAAAATAATAATAAACGTTATTTTTATTATAAAATTCTCGGTTATACCAAAAAAAAACTGCTACTTTCTACACCCGGATAAAGCTCCTTTAAGCTGGAAAAATCCAACCAATAAGGTAAGAAAAAGTCCAGGCTCCAGGAGACCAAAAGGGAAGCCCTAAGAAAAGAAAAAAGGAAACAAAAGGGATAAATCAACCTCTATTCCTTCAAAACGCGAAGAAAGAGAGGCCAGGGAATCCGCCCTTATAGGACAGCTTATCGATACCGCTAATAAAGACTAGCAGGTTAATATAATCCAAAAATCGGCTTCGAAAGCTCTTAATTCGGGCAAGTAACGTTTAAATATAGTTTTGAACGACCTCGAAGACCTGTCTTTCCAAAAACTATTATTCTGCCTAACCCCTAAAGGGGGTATAGATAAGAATATGCTTAATAACGAACTTGACGTAAGTTATAACCCCCTATTGAAATGGTGCAGGGTGCCGGGCCAGGGGGCATGGCTTAGCTGATCAGTTAGTCAGCTCCACATGTGTATTTCTAGGAGCTCTTTCGCCGGGCGCAACCCCGAGACATGATCATCCATCGATCATTAGTTCATTCACACACACTCATGTTTATCCTAGAGTCTGGTTCAACACGGACCCAAATACAGTGTTTTTTCGTTTGCCTTCATTACCGCTGCACTCGGCTATTCTATCGTAACCCGCCCATCAAAGATGCTCTAATCGGAACTGAGTCTCCCCGTCCCAATTTAAGTGGCTGCCAAGGAAAGGATACTGGCTTTTGTTAGCTGCCGACGGACCTTAATCTCCGATTAACAAGTTGGAAAAAACGGAAAGGACGAAGTTTTAATTAAATATATCTAAATTCGAATACGATTACGATAATAATTACGATTACGATAACTTAAACGGCAAATAATTAACGACTATAATTATAACAAAAACGTAACCCTTTATACGATTAAAAAAAACATATTAAATTAAAACCTTATTACAAAAACAGCTTTATTCGGACAACGGTAAAAAAATATAAACGCATATAGACAACCGGTTTTAAAGCATAAATTAATTACTTAAGTTCTGAACCGACTACGTAATTTAAAATACCATACGTATTAATAAAAAAATTACGTAATAAAATAAAATATAAGATTTAATTAACAAAAATTAAAAAAGCTAAAACTGCGTTGCTGGCGACGTAATTATTAAAATTTAAATTGTCGGCAATTGGTGCTTTCAGGTGTTGCCGGCTGGTAGGCTTTGTTTGGAGCAGGCAGCAGAATGCTGCCTGGGACAGCCTTTGTCTACGGACGATCCTTTGTCAACTAATCGTGTATGTAAGGGCGATTGCCCGCGGATTAGATTTGTCCATTCCTAGAACAGAGTTAAAGAACACACAAAGAGCTACGCCAGATTTCTGCATTCGATTACTGTAACTGCTGATATGGTAGCATCTTTTGGTTAATTGGCAACCTAGCACGTTATACGAAATAGTTAATTATAGTTTAAAGAGTTAAGTTAACAAAAAAAGTACGAGATTTAAGAAAAAGCCGCTTAGCTAACGATTTAGGAGAAAGTCGAGTAGCAGTTAACGATGGCGAGCTAACATACGAACGAAAACCCTTTCTCTTTTTCTTTGCCTGGACCTTCCCCCGATTAAAAGATTTTCCAAAACGAAAAGTTCTTCGGTAAGAAAGAACAGGAATACGAAGCATCCTTAGTGGGAAACGCTTTATTACTTCAGTAGCCGCTGAAAATTTCTATCCAAAAATAATAACCCGAAGCCGACCTAAATAAGCTTTATACGTCCTTAGGTATTAACATAAGTGGCATTAAACGTAACGTTAAGGCGCGGGAAAAAAGATATTAATAGGTTAAGGATAATGTTAAAAAATTAAAGCTTTAAAGCGAAAGATATAACGATACGATAAAGCAAATAAATAATATGATAATATAGCTGTTAAATACGTTTTAACCTAAAACGCAGAATTCTAAAAGTTCGCGCAATATAAGTGTACAACTAAAAGCATTGCAAAGCTTTCCGCCTAAAGTTAAAATGAATAGCTCCAAGGAAGTATTTATCGCATTGGAAAGCGATATGGAAAAAAAGCTAAACCTTAAGAAAGAAAAAAGCGAAAAAAAGAAGATGAAGTTACTTAAGTTACTTAAGGGAAAAGAAGTGGTGCGCAATAACCTTAATAATTTAAACAGTTCCTTTTTTTTTTCGGACTTTTCTGAAAGTCCCTTAAAGAAAAAGAAAAACCGTTATAGTTTTCCTAATAGCAGTTCCTCCGGCTTTAGCAGCTTAAATAGCTCCAGCGAGTTAGGTATACGCCTAAAAGATAAAAAGGACTTTAAGAAATTTAATAACGATTTGAAGCTTCGTTAAAAACGTTTCGACTTTTTCTTAGATAAGGAAAATCACTTATTAGGTTGGGTTAATTGGGAACTTTAAAGTAACGCTTTTAACCTTACACTGGAAAAGATTAGCTATAAAGACGGAATAAAATTAAAGCAATTAAATTAGCTACGTTTCGCGAAGGTTATTACTAAGATCTGCAAAAGGGCGCCTTTAAAGTTGATTACAGGGATTAAAAAGGAAACGAAAATATTAAGGACGTTCCGGAAAACTTATGCAGTAACGGGCAAGGCCCGGCAAAAGTCCTTTTGGAAAAAATTAAGCAAAATCATTTATAATAAAGGAAACCTAATTTAATTCACTACCAAATTTCAAAAGCTTTTACGGGAAGTAAAAAGCTGTAGCATAAAGCTTAAAACCGAAAAATACATTACCATGTTTCTTACTGCTGTAAAAGATAAGGTTGGCAGCTGGTATAAAACGATGCAGTTAGTGCTGCGGCAGACGGACTACTCCTTCCAGCAACTGATCGACGACTTCAACAACAAGTTCCATAACCGTACCAATAAAAAGAAGAATAACGGACGGTCTTACAATGCACAAAAAGGCAAAAAAGGTAACAATAACTTCCGGAACAACAAGCCCGCATGGAACAAGAACGGGAAGCCACTTTGCTTTAACTGTGGCAAATACGGATACCTAGCGAAGGATTGCCCTAAGCCCCAGAAAAAAAAAACAGCAAAGGCAAGAAAAGAAAGCAAAGCCGAAATGAAGGCCGAAGCCAGGGTAATAATAACCAAAGCAACAGCTTTCGCAACACCCGCGGCAATACCCGCGGCGGTGGACCGGGTGAGGAGCAGTTTATCCTGAAAGCTTGGGAAACCTGTATCGTTCCAGTAAAAAAACGTTTAACGCCCATATTGACGAACAACAGCTTCAGGACCTGATGTAATGGTATAATGAAACATAACAGGCAGCTAACTGCCCTAAAGCAACTGCCACAAAGGATGACAGGCCTGTAATTACAGTAGCTAACTGCCCTAGAGTGACGGCTATAGCGCTCGGGAGCCCTAAAGCTACAGTGGCCAATTGCTTTAAGCTGCAGGTGGTTAACTGCCTTAAGCTACAGGCGGTTAATTGCCCCGAAACGACAGCTACAGCGATTAAAAGCCCTAAAGCAACTATTATAGGCAGTGCCATACTGTTGTATGTCCATTTATCCATAAAGGATAATAAAGATAAACTGCTTTAGGATTTAGGAACGAACGTTAACATTACGAACAATATTAAGGATTTTGAAAAGAATTCGGTTTTAAATATTAAAAATAAGGGAATTTATATTATAATAGGCGGAAAACCTATTATCGCTACTGCTGTTGGAATAATAAAGTAACCTTTAAAAAGGCCCCGTAAAAAGAACAATAAAACCATGGTAAAGTATACGCTATATATTAACAACTTCTTTTTAAAGGTATTTTCCGGGGAAATCTTTTATAAAAAAGGTGGTTACCTGAATCGAAATATTTTAGTAAACCCCGATAAAACGCAGTTGACGACGATCAACGTACTTCGGAAAGGTTTTTTCTTATGGCTTTATAAAAAGTCGAAGCTTATTATTAAAGCCCCGAAGTCGACGAATGACGAGAATTATCAATAAGGATACGGGTTAAAAGGGCTATTCGGTAAAAAAAACGGCGGTAACCTGGCTAACGACTTAAAAAGCGCCCTTATAAAGGCCTTTAAAAATGGTAAGGTTTTTATAACGGACGAAGTTATAAAAAAAATTATCTTATGGTACTGCCGCTTTTGCCACCCTAATACTAAACGATTGATTTGGATTATTAAAAAGTTTACGGGGATAAATTTAAACCCTAACGATGTAAAAACGATCCCTTGCATAACGTGCAACGAAGGGGAGATACGGAAAATCCCGTTTACAAACTTTTAAAACCGAAAACGATATGTAAAAAAAATTATTTGGTATAATATAGGCTTAATTAAGCTTGTTAACATCGAGAACAATAGTTACTTCGGTTTTATTACAAACGACCTTTTGCGTTATAAAAAGTACTATTCGTTTAAAATTAAGAACGAAGTATAATAAAATTTATATACGTATATTACGCGAATAATAAAGCGATTAAAATCGGTTGGAAGTTAAAAAGTACAGATTTTACGCCTGGACGGCGGCAGGGAATTCGGCATGATTATGATCGAAAAGTTCTACGTAGTTGAAGGTATTAAACTGGTAATTTCCAGCTTTTATAACCAATATTAGAATAAAGTTGCAAAAAGAAGTATCCAGTTCCTGTAAAACGAAGCGCGTGTAACTTTAGCCCAAATGAAAATACCGACGTGTTTCTGGGACCTTATAATGGAAGCTATAACATATACAGTTAATAGAACGGGACAGTTTACGGTAAAAGATATAATACCAATCGAGTATTTTAAAAACGCATTCGAACCTAATAAGTTTTATAGACCTGATAATAGTTATCTTCGAATCTTCGGCAGCAGGTATACAGTCCTGATCGATGGGAACTATAGGACTAGGTTAAAAAAGCTAGCAGCCCGTAGAGCAAAAGGTATGCTGCTAGGGTATTAAGGGACATATAACTATAAGGTATGGCTTTTAAAGGGCGGTAGGTTGCTAACAATACTATACGTTATTGTTTATGAGGACCTAGAAAAGCTAGGTTAACTACTTGACCTTAGAGACATTATTCGATCGTTTCCATAACCAGTACAGAAACGCCTGAGATACCGCCAGAAATAGAAAGGTGTCGGAATAAAAAACAAGGACCATAACGTTATTTTTAAAGACGATACGGACCAGGAAACTAAGAAAATTAAGCGTAAAAGGGGACGTCCGAAAAAGACGGTTCCCGACCTGTATACCTTGGAAGTTTTAGATAAAGCTCTTAAGCTAATACGTAAATTAAAGTTAGCTTTAACCCAAAAGGGCGAAGATTATGGCTTATATACCTTCCATTTTAACCTATTAATAAACGATAACGATAACGACGACTTTTTTAAAGGTTACGGAAACGCCGATTAAGCTATCCGAAACATTTACGAGTATTAGTAAATAGTTAACAATGCTAAAAGATAAATACAATAGGATTTTTAAAATTAAAGATTTAAAATATATTAACTTAAACAAGTTATTTATTACCTAAAGGTTATTTTTGGTAACAGATAACGGCCCGTCTTTAAAGGAAGTTATAAAAAGCTTAAAACGAAAGATGTAATTTAAAGTAATTTTTATTAAAATTAAAAAAAACCTTTCGCGTAAAATCTTTAAATTTACGCCCTTCGACGAAAAAGCTTATAAATACCTTGTAAATGCCAAATAGGTGCTGAAAAAGAAGTATACGTTTATAGGAGAATTAAATAAGTACAAAGCCCGTATTTACGCGAAAGGGTTTATTTAGCGAAAAGGAATTAATTATAATAAAACCGCAGCGAATATAATAAAAATTATGTATTAGAAAATTTTGATAACTTTAACTGCTTATTTAGGTTAGTACATACTTTAAATCGATTTTATCGTTACGTATTTAAATAATAAGCTGAAGGAAAATATTTATATAAAGCAGTTCTTTATATTAAAGAAATATTTCGATACGTACCTGAAAAATAAAAAAGCATACCGGTTTTTCCTTAAAATGGTTATTAAGTTAATAAACCTTTTATATGGCTTAAAGTAAGCCGGAACTGCTTAGCAGAAAAAAGTTAAAAAGATATTTACGAAATAAGGTTTTTATTTATTAATTTTTGATAATGCGATTTACTTTAACCTTAAAACTAGCTATATTATTACTTTATACGTCGATAATTTTCTACTTTTCGGGATTAATAAATAATATTTTAAGAACGTTATTAAAGAAATCGTTAAAGACGTTTTTATTAAGGATTTGGGAAACGCGGATTAATACTTAAGTATACGGATTATTCGTTTTTTATTAACTGGCGACGTTAAACTAGATTAGCAACAATATATTAAAAAGTTATTAAAGTTAATAAGCTTAAATATTATAAAAAAAAGCTTACGTTATTTGTTAAGGATTATTTAAAGCATATAATAAAACATAACGACGAAATTAATAAAGAAAATATATTCGAATACGTAAATTTAATAAGAAAATTTAACTTTTTAAATTATATGAAAAAACCAAATATAACGTTTGCGATATCGATTTAAGCTAGATTTATAAGTAACCTATTTTTAAAATACCAGGAATATATTAAGAAATTATTATAATACTTAAACGGTATAATAAATTTATTTTTTCGGTACCGGAAGCTAAAACGAAACTACCTGCATTAAAAGTATAATAACTTAAGGTTATTTGGAATAATGGATATAAGTTTTGCAAATAATAGCAAATCGGCGAAGTCCACAATAAGGTGTATATTTTTTATGGCTAAAGTGCCCGTATTATAATTGTCAAAGTTACAAAACGTTATTACGAAATGTATTACGGAAACAAAATACGTAAAAGCAAGTATAACTGCAACGGAAGTAACTGGAATTAGGAACTTTTTAACAAAATTAGGATTTATACTTAAAGGTTTTATTCCTATTTTGGAAAATAATATAAGTATATTTAAGTGGGTAAAAAAAATATAAATATCAAAAAAAAACGTTATATTCGAGTTAAGTACTATTACGTACGCTAGAAAATCCAGGCAGGAAACATTAGCTTCCAGTACGTAGAAAGCAAAGATAATCCTGCCGACGGTTTAACGAAATTACTTAATAAAGCAAATTTTGAACGATTTATACAAAACTTGGAACTGGAGAAAATATAGGATAAGTTAAAAGGTATTTAAGATTGTTAATGCAACGGTTAATGCATAAACCTTATTCGGAAATTAATGCAAAAATTAAAGTTTAATTTCCGTACAGATTGGTTATGTTTTTAAATTTGATTTTAGACTTTTAGACTTTCCAGCCGCGGCTACCTAACGTAAGAGGGCGTGTCGGCAATTGGTGCTTTTAGGTGTTGCCGGCTGGTAGGCTTTGTTTGGAGCAGGCAGCAGAATGCTGCCTGGGATAGCCTTTGTCTACGGACGATCCTTTGTCAACTAATCGTGTATGTAAGGGCGATTGCCCGCGGACTAGATTTGTCCATTCCTAGAACAGAGTTAGAAAACACACAAAGAGCTACGCCAGATTTCTGCATTTAATCACTGTGACTACTGACATAAATTATTTAAAATAAATATAACGACGATAAAATTAACGATATAAACAAAATAACAAATATAAACAAAAAAAGAAATAAAGCTATAAAGTTACTTATTTTATATGCGAAAAGAAAATATCGAAAAAAAAAATTAACGTTCCTTAATATAACGTTCCTTAATATAACGTTCCATACATATAAGCGAAACATACATATAAGCGAAACACTTTTTGGCACTTCCCAGCAACGCACCTAAATAACTTAACCACAACACCTCCAATCAAATCAAATCAATCGAATACTTCTTTGTTAACTGGATCTACAGCTTTTTTCCAAGCGCATGTATGATATTAAGGCTTGTTACGGACGCCATGTTGCCATTTCTTCCATCCAACCCGCCTGCGACCGACCACTTCCCAACGTATCCAAGCTAATATTGCCCCCATTTCGTACGACGCAAAGCCGACCGACTAGATAACTATTCTCGACCGAATCCTTAACCCAAATACGCGAGCATTTCTTGTCCGGCTTCAATACGTTGAAGATATACATCGGAGAACGTGTTATAGGACGTGTTGGGAGCGTGTTGGAA
>QJNY01000740.1:0-29691 GCA_004155945.1 Monosporascus sp. mg162
AACGCCCCGCCAGCGGGCTGGTATGAAAGAACTGCCCTCCAAGCGGCAGTTGAAAAGGGTAACATCGAGCTGGTTCAAGTTCTTCTCGATGCCGGTGCAGATGTTAACGCCCCGCCAGCGGACAAGAATGGAAGAACCGCCCTCCAAGCGGCAGCTGAAACGGGTAACATCGAACTCGTTCAAGTTCTTCTTGATGCCGGTGCAGACGTTAACGCCTCAGCGGCAAATACTGCTGGAGTGACGTCGCTTCAGGCCGCTGCTCTTGGTGGCTATGTTAGAGTTGCCACAATCCTCCTCGATGCTGGTGCTGATACAAATGGCGGTAAAGCCTTGGAGTATGGAAGAACCGCTTTAGAAGGAGCTGCAGAGCACGGGCGCATAGATATGGTGCAGTTGCTACTTGATGCTGGTGCTGACCTCCACGGAAATGGGCATATACAATACAAAACAGCGCTCCAACTGGCGTCAAATAACGGACATAATGCTGTTAGAAGGCTTATCGAAGACCGGTATAAAAGCGGCATTGCAGGTCTTCAATGTTAAGAGTTTTAATGGCCTACATCAGAAAAAGAAGACGAAGGCAGCGCCTTACAAGTTGAGCCACGTGGTAGGCGCACCCATTTCCCACATCTATGTTAAGAACCAACAGATCCCGAGGGCCCGTGGGCAGGCCTAGCGCAATTAAAGCACAAGGATCAGGGAACAGAATGGAACAAGAATGGCAAAAGGTCACGTGACCAGCAGAGATGGATATTCCGTTCCCCAGCAAGCTCAGGGGTAAATGTTAGCTAGAAATACGTCCAATTCATAGGTGTTAACATCCAATTCAATTCAATCCTGCAATCACCAAAGCGCCTCATATTACTTTACATATGGTGTACGAAGCTTCGTCCCCGTCTTTGGCCATAGCCGTGTGTACCATACCCGCCACTTCTCTGCTCCCGTCATCCGTCGCTGTTAACTCGTTCGATGATGGTGAATTCCTGCAGTTGCCAACTTGCCACCGCTGAACCTAGCCCAGCTGGTCATCTCCACGGCGGCCAATAGAGTGACATGGCCGCTGCTTGCGGGGAAAGCCATTCAGCTTAATCCGAACTTACTATGTTACTGCAATGCAACTGTTGGATATCAGGGGCCCTAAGATAGACAGGACGCCACGGAGATTACCTGTGGCTCAGGGTGGGCCAGCCACATCCATTAGACTAGTATGCACCCTGACGGACGCGGTCAAAGGACTCCGATGATCAATACAACAACTGATGCGATCAATAAAAGGTTACGCAGTGTTCGACAACATGTTGTCAGTAGGCCATTATGCCATCAAGGAGTTGTCGATCAAGCTCTAAGTTAGCCACGGACAATAATAGGGGCTTAATATTAAGACCTGCTGAAATAGCACTTTAGACAATCATCGCTATCAGGAGTCCACATTACCATCCAAATTCTTCCAAGGAGACCCGGTATCTGATGTTTTGATGACACCGGAGAGGATTAGAGTACAAGGGATTCGAGCTGAAAGATCATCCTGAGACGATTTCTGCCTAATACCGCACTGTGGCGCTGCTGACTTCGAAAATGCAACCTCGTCTGAGAATGCGTATGAGGCAATTCTTGAAATTTCCTTTCCGCATGAATAAATATACTATTTGGAATCCTTCGTACCTGATAGGAGGTAGAAACTCGCAAAAACCGTTATCATGTCGTCGTAATGTAAAACCTTTCCTATTTATCAGCAATAGTACGATTCGATCAGGCGGCATGGAGAGCACTGCCGACGATATTCGGCATCAATGGGGCAACCCGGGCGACATCTTCAGCCTTCTCCTTATTGGCGCAGTTATGGCCAAAAGGCCATCGCTCAACTTGTCGGTTACAACATTCGTTTTCCCGGACAGACCACACCGAGCCTCCCCGTTGCACTAGGGGCTTTCTCATTCGGATGGGTAGCTTACGCGTTCTTGAATTTTATCTCACTTACCGGAGAGATGAGGCTCATGCCGGGAAGCGACTCTTTTGCAATCGTAGTTAATTGCTCGAACGGGTTCGCCAGAGAAGACAAATCTTGGGTTCTCGGCCGTCTCCTCCGAAACCCCGTGGTGAAGTACCCGGTTGACGTTCGACCCCAATACGAGGCTGGTTGGGACGATTCCATCCGAATCGACATTTTTAACCTCGGGCCCGGTACAGTACGAAGCCCCATTGTGACTTTGCGTAGTGGTCTAGTTAGGCAACCCCCGCTTGTCCAGATTCGAATTGCAGTTGTCCCTTGGGCTTTATTCGGAAATTGGGGCATTATGATAGTTACGTTATGTGGAAACCATTTTTCCTGGCTATCACCTGTGTCATGCCACAATGGGCAGAAGAAAAGTGGGCTGGCAGCAAATTGGAGCGGGACAGGGTGACATGTTTGACAGGCAGCAACGGGCACTATCATATCATGGTACATATAGGCGGTAGAGGCTGCTGGGACTTGGAATCACTTGTGACAGGAGAATTGACTCCTCGGCCTGAAACTCGCTGGCCACTTGGAAATATCTGTACTGTCAGTTTAGTTGTAGTATCTACTTACTCTTGCGAAAGACTGCAGCAACGCAGCCATACTTAATACGTGTATGAGTAACAAACATTACACGTAGTCCTGCGCCGGGCGTAATGTGTTGTTAGACCATGAAATTTCACAACAACCCAGGACAGGCGAATTAGGTACAGCAGCATTTACTCGGCTCTATCAGATACCAGCAATTAACTCTCTCGCCATTAAACCTATTTCGTTTCCTTTTCCCTCACGCTCGTAAGTACAACCCAAAGACCAGCCGCGCCGTGACGCCATCTGCACTAGATTCGGCCTCACGGACTTGGTTCTCCTTCTATTCCTAGCACTCCGAGAAATATCCAATCAAAAGCTACGCTCCGGGGTCGAGCCGTTCTCTCTGCCGGCAAAAGCAAGAACCAGCTATTGTTCCAACGAATTACATATATACAAAAAGGCGTAAGACTCGGGGTTAGAGGTACTGACTTCGAAAGCGTTATATAGCGGTCACCGGACCGTCTGTGCGGCACGTTGTGCGAAAGTTTACGACCTTCCAGCAGAGCGAACCCTTTCCATCCATTCATCCTCCTTCCCTTGGCGGTCCTGGCTGCCGCTGTCGTGAAGAGCCTGATGCACCTCCTCGGCAGTATTAGCGCCGAGTAACGTCATCTCCTTCTCCACGAGCAAAGCGACAGCGGCCCTGATCAGCACCGAGTCCCCCTCGAAAACATACACATCCCATAGACGCGCGCACTCGTCCAGGCTGACATTCTGAGTGAAAAGACCGGCGAAGATGGTAGCGAGGTAGTCG
The DNA here is from genome assembly GCA_004155945.1 of Monosporascus sp. mg162. NCBI lineage: Eukaryota > Fungi > Ascomycota > Sordariomycetes > Xylariales > Monosporascus > Monosporascus sp. mg162. The sequence goes on from QJNY01000740.1 coordinate 3,342, forward strand.
TCAGCCTCGAGACCGAGATCTCGGCTCTCGAGATGCTGATGAAGGCGCGATGACTTCTGTCCAAGAGTTTCAAGAACGAGTTTGTATGCCGACGTCTTCGCGCCAAAATCGCAGGTGTAAAATGACAGGGGGAGGGATCTGTTAAGGAGGTTGGCCAACGTGATGAAGGCCGCGGACGGGGTTGGCAAGTTCAACAACAGCAAGGCGGCGATGGTCTGTCAACGGAATTAGTGATCGATTGTTGGTCAAGGTAACGTTCGGGGCGCGAACTGCACTTACATTGCACCCGCTCACATACCCGATGTCGCTTCGATACATGGCATACGCGCGGAGGACATCAACGAGAGCCACATGCAAAGGTCCCCCAGCCTGAAATATCTTGAGGTCAACCCAGGTTTGTTCCTTAACCTCCCTTTGGATCTGTGCAAACCAGAGCGTGCGCCGCTCATCCTCGGCAGTGCCCTTCCCTCCGGCGACCCGGTCGTCCACCTCGCGGGCCCTCGAAAGCGCCGCCTGAAACGATGTCTCGGTTAGGCCGAGTTCGTTACCGATAGCACGGGCCCAGACGGTACCGCGACATCGCGGAGCCACCCCCTTCCACCAGAGATCGCGCGTCTTCCCGTCACGAACAGCCCTGTCCCACCTCTTCAAGACGTCCTCTTCCCAAACACGAATCAAAGCGTTAGCAGTCTTGTCTTTCATCCGCTCCTTCTCCCTAAGCGCGGCTTCCCGCCTCTTGTCTGCTTCGATACTGTTGGCTATCATCTTTTGATATTCCCTGAGATGTCTTCTCTCCTCGGCCGGATCCTTCGGTGGCAGCCAAGAAGGTCTCGTCCGTGAGAGGACAGCTTCTTTTTCTTTCGAGATGGGCAGGGGATCGATCATAATGTTCGTTCTCCGAAGAGGAGGGAGTTCAGCGAATGCGGACTTGACGCGGGGTTTTGCGGACGGGCGCACGTACGTCGAATGGTAGACTCCGTGCTTGTCGAGCTCGTCGGCATGCTCTTCAAGCTTTTCGGTGAGGGCCTTTGCCTCGGCACTTAGCCCGGAGACGGCTGCCGTCCAACTCTTCGCACGCCCCTTAGTCGGGGAAGAGGCGTCGGACTTGAGTGTAGTGAGCGAGGAATCCGATCTCCACGTCGGCGACCTAAGCGAACCACTGTCGGCCGCGACCGGCGGGGTCCCGTTGCCGACGCTACGCACCCGTTCCTTTGGTGATCTCTCGGGAGACGTCGACGCGGACACGGGTCGGCTCGCGGACCGCTCGGAAGGAGGACGAGGCGACACCGGCACGTTATCAAGAATGAAGCCGTCCGGGATATCGTCGTCGTCCTCATCACACTCCTTCTCCAAGTCTATCGAACCCTTGCGTTCTCGGTTCGATTGCCAGCTGCTCCGCCGAGGATGCGAGATGTTCGGATCGCGCGGGCTCAGCGAACGGACGGAAGCATTCGGGCTTGGACTTCGCTGCCGTCGGGAGACGCTCAATGTAGAGGCGGATCGAGCGGGCAACCCACGCAGCAGTAACGGTCCTCGTTGGGGCTCGGGTCCCACACCTATGCTAAGATTATGAGTGCTAGTATCCCGGAATTGGGTTCTGGCGGGCGGGAAGGGGGGTCGGGACTTTCTCCCGTGCGTGATCTCCCGCCGGGAGTGTTGACGAGACAGGTCGCGAGCCTGAGGGTGAATCGTCGAGCCTATATGCCTCGCAGACGTGGCGCGGAGATCGGAGGCAAAGGAGGCGCTATAGGGATTGGGGCTTGACTTAATCTGCAGATCACGAGCATGGGATGAGTCTACGGCGTCGGCATCGTCGTCGAGTCCGATCTCTTCGAAGTGGCCAGCGTCCGCGATCACGCCATTGTCATCGTCCGAGTTGAAGGAGCGGAGAGACGAAGTCTTGGAAGATTTCGAGGAGGACATGCCGGGCGGAGAGCCGGGGCTAGGAATGGCGATGTCTACCTCGTCGACAAAGTTCGCTCTACCGTATATCATCGTCGCATAGCTCGACATTGGGTGCTTGTTATGAATTCTGAAAATTCCCGCCGGCCCTTCACCGATCCTAGTGGACTCGTCTGTGCCAAACGCACTCAAGTATTATTGTCGTCTTCCTACTGCTGAAGCGCAAGATGATGAAATGAAGACGTCAGTTCAGTTCAAGCTCAAGTGCAAGCATTTCTCCACCGGATCCAGGCCGTCGAACTCCTCCCTAACCTCAGCCTCAATATATAAGGCAAAGAGCAAGATGGAGCAGATCCAAACAAGGTATGTGATGGGTGACTAGTAGAAGTAAAACCATACACAGGGGCGCCTTAAGCCGGACGTGAGTGAAGCAAGCCGTGCTACGAGCTTTATGGCCAGTATGATATCAGATGGGTGGATGTTCCGCGACGAGGCTGAAAATAGAAATGCCCAATAAGCCCCTGATTGCGTCACAGCTGTGACCAACTTTGGAGGAGCTTAAAGCTTGTCAAGTGTCTCACGATCCCGGCAAGGTATTTATCGCGTAGCAGAAAAGATGCCGAAAGGGTACGACCACCACCTTCCTTCGGGCCCAGGCGAGCAAAATGGACGAATGAATATATGAATGAATGAGTGAATAAATGGGGAAATGAAAAGAATAACGGGGCAGCTGAGGGAAGTGCGTATTCGAGACAGGTAATTAACAATAATACTCCATCAGCGTGCCTGTCTGGATATTAACACCGGCCGTAGTAGTTGTATTCTGGGTCGTAAGTCGTCAGGGCAGTATCCCGGCAGAAATGATGATTCCCGTGCTGCCCGAGTCCGCCTATGTACGAAGTATTATGGTATGTATCCGAGCAGGACGAATGCTAAACTGTGTATCGTGAATATCAACTTGATGGATCGGCAAAGGCGGGCCAGTCGATGGGGTCAAGATATTAGGGCCAGCTAACGGGCGGTTTAGATATGGATACTGGCGGCAGGTGTATGTACGAAGTCGTATATTATACGCAGGACCTGACGGGCGAGTGATGGTAATGACGATGTTAGGGAATCTCGTCGGTTTGAATTCGCCAGTACTAGGTAGGTAGATTAGAGAAGGGGTGATAGCTGCCAAACAACTAGCTTCGCGTACTACATAGGAGAGTAGACGCCGAGGGGTTGCAACGATTGTAATATGTCCGTATGTAGGGAGGTATATAAGTGAGAGAACGACTGCGTAACTGACGAACGTAATGAATAATTCAACTTGATTAGTAGCACACATGCAGACGGGTCAATTTGAATCTCTAGGGGGTAATTAGAGTTGAACAGATGCTCTAGGCACTACTCAACTTGGGATTATCGCAGGTGACTTAGCGCGATCGGCAATCGAAAGAGGGAATTCAGCAACGAGCGAATGAATACCGGATTTAATCCTCATCGACGTAAGGAAGAGAATATGCAAGAAAAACCGGCTCCAATTGGGGAAAACAAAGTTCGAACGGGGATGGATTTACGGGGCAGATTAGAAGATGTTGAATGCGGAGAGAGACGACAATGCAGCTGGTTGTTTTCGGTGTGGGAAAAAAGGGGGCAGCTTAGCAGAGACCCAGTGCAAAGCCCAGTGTGAGTGGTGCGAGTCTGTGCAAGTTAACCGCCACGATCGCCTAATTACCTAGTAATACTAGGTACTAGACACAGTGCCAATCCGGATACCGAAGCTTCCAAGCTGCCAAGCCGAACCGCCCTGGTTACCTAGGAACGTAATGTACCCCCGTGTATGTATGCACTACCAGCTTACAATTGGTTTGACCGATACGCTAGGAAGTACCTCTTCTGCCTCTATATGTAGCAAATCTCCGGTTCAAGGCCAGCGCAGCAGACACCCACTCGTGCAAGTCATGAACCTGAAATGGTACGCAGAAACCCCCCCACCCCCCTTTAGCACATTTCATCATCATCATCCGTCTATTAAGTCATACCGTAGAAAGCAGCAGTATCGGCAAGTTGCAATTCTAGTGAAGACGACAGCACAGATAATTTCTAGGTCGGAGCGAGCGAGATCTAGCTACCTATATGTAGACGCCACATTCGCACCTAGTACGTACCTGATGTAGCACACCGTTCATGTAACTTTGTCAATGTCATCCTTTAGAAGATCACTAAATCGTATCACGTGCAGACACCCCACCGGACCCACTTGGTGCATCCAATACAATTGAAGTACATGATTTTATATACAATTTGTATGGTGGAAAAGGTAACGGCAGTGTTCGGAGTTACATAGGGGCACCCCGTAACAGTCGCAAGCCCATTAAGTGTTTTTCCTCCTGCTGAAGCTATTCCCGCTGATCTCCCTTAGGGCTAACCTTTTGTTATTTTTTCTGCCCATATACTAAAACCCTTGCAAGCCCTGCAGTTCCTGTTAATCTTTGTAAAGACCGTTGTATGCTATAATACGTTAAAGTGATAATAAGTCAATTAATGCATGATGCATTGATTTGTTGTTGATGTAGCTCTTAACAGCGGGAGCTAAATCCTAGTTGTGATGTTTTAAGTGGCTGCGATATATGGGGTGTGGAGATCTCGCACGTGATACGATTTAATGATCTTCTAAAGGATATTATGTACAATAGAATTGGGAAAGTACTAACCAATTGGGTAGTAGTTATCAACGAAAGAGGTATGGATGTCCATTGATAAGAGAGCTCAGGGGGTACAACTTGTCGCCGCTTTATTAGGCGATAACGCGTCTCCTTATTCTCCTCAATTGAGTTGCATCGACAGTGAAGACTCGTAAACGGGGTTCCCTCCGCCCATCTTGTCAAGTGTTTGGTCGCCCTCCTGTTTATACCTGTCCTGTCTGCCTAGCCGCAAACACTTGGTTAAAAGGCACGTGCGAGCTTCGCCTACTTAGAATACACATGAACACAGTGACGGGATAGAATTTGTCTATTTATTGCTGTGCCGCCTAACGTATGAAGTTTCTACTAGACAGTTGGCTGAAGCGCTTTTTGTAGAGGGGTTCGAGTTGAGAGAAACCCTTTCAGTGGCACCCAGGCCCACATCATTTTACAGTACTTGACCAGAATCTTAGATGCCCATCTATAAAGCATTCAAGCTCATACGGGTGGCTCGCGGCATATTTTTGGACTGGGTCACGTACTTCACCGAAGCAGGAGAAGCTACACTTCTTATCAATGTCCGTCAGTGATGAAGCATTCCATCAGTTGCCTGGGGAGCATTTGGCGTTACTGACAAGGCGTGCTGTGCACAGCCTCACGAGTCGTCTAGTGGAGCCATCTTCGCACATAAGAAAGGAGGGGCCTTACGCCGTTCCGGAACGTTTGAGGCTCGTCATGTGTTTATCTTGTCAAACAAGGAGCAATTCATGGAGCCATCGTAGCATTACAATGTCAGACGCTGATATACCAAGAGCCCTCGGCCGGGCCGCTCGTCTTACTATTTCAACTACCCCTTATTTTATAGATCAGAATCTCTGCTACTTAATCCTTCGGCTTCATAACGAACCTCATACAGCTGATGCTGGGGGAAACGACCCCTCAGAATTTGTGACAGTCTTATCACTTGACAGGCAGTTTCGCAAGCATCGGCGACATGCGAGCGTTGAAACTAAAGAGCAACACCAACTCCGGACACCTACGGGTCGCTTTTGTCGGTGTAGCCTTATAATGCACTGCGTAACTCTGCGGACCGCGTGGGCCATCGGTCGTGCCTAGGGTTTAAGCACTCTAGTTTTAAGCATATCATAATGGCCAAGTCTCCGCTATTGCAAATGGGGGCCGTTTAGACCAGTCGTATGTGAATATTCTGGCATCGGGGATGGCCGCTGGGAGCATGTTGCTATCGCTGAGCTAGTTGATAATGCCGCTGCCGGCTTTTCGCTTGAATTCCCATTTTCGTGACGATTCGGTTCCCAAGCTGTGGATTACGATGCGCTGTCGGAATCAGACTTTATGCATATCGAGATGGCAGGTACTTCTGAAGAAAGGTGCCGCACAGTACGTGAGAGGTATTTCTACTGAAGCTCAGGGCTTGACTTGTACCTAATATCATCATCATCATCGTTTTCTTATCGGAGGGATCCGGAAATAAACTGGATCATAGTATTATCGACAGTACATAGTACATTCGCCGGGCAACCTCCCGGAGTCTTAACTCTCGATGGCAGTTACCTCAGCGAGCTTAGGCCCCGTTCGAGCATTCGAAGTACTCTAAGTACATTCCCTAATTTTACTTAATTAGAATGCAAGTCCCTTAACCTCGAGAGCTCCCGTTCTTGGTATCTCTAACGAAATATTTGACTTCCATTTTCATAACAACACCAAAATATTAAATAAAAGAAATCGTTACGCAAACAAGCCCGATAAGTATGAATCTTTATATACAGGGCGAATATAAGCTAATAACTATAATTATGTAACTACAGGTTTTTCTTTTTTCTTTTTTTCTTCAAGTTTGAGAGGCCCGGGGGATGGGGCGTGGGGGGAATGGAATTCAGCCAATGTAGCTAAAGTTTAGGTCTAGAAATGAGCGACGGCAACGCCCTCATGGCTGTGACGACACAACCATCGGTCGCATTATCCTGTACCGGGTTTGCCAAGTATATTTTGTATGGGGAAATTCTGTACATCAACTTTTTCGGCTGTACGGGCTGTAGTTGTTGCATCGCAGCCATGAGACGGTTCCGGACTTGATTGACCGGAACGCCCTTATGGCTGCGACGCAAAAACCACAACCTGTACGGGCAAAAGAATAACCGGACGGGCTTCTCAAATACTAAATTACCCTTGGACGGCCCATGGCGAAATGATGCACGCTGTAATTGCGCTCTCGAAGCCATGGGGGCGTGACGGATGAATGGTCAACCCAGAACGGAAATTTAACTTATTCGTTTAGTATTTCCACCAAACCAGCCCCGAACGGGAAGTTACATATATGGTTGAGAAGCCATTTTAAGGCTTTGTATACGCGTGGTTTTTGTCATTTTATAAGTATTTTTATTGGCGTCGTATTTGCAAGTTTTTAGGAAATGGGTTCGAAAATCTGCATCGAATTGCCCAGAACTGAGCCAATAGTCAACTTGATGTCTGGCCCAATTTTTGAGGCATTGCTGTTTTTGTGGGTATTTCCAATTAAGCTAACGTCGTACTTGAAGCTACAGTCGTTTTCAAAGCCTTAGCCACAGCTGCGGGGCAGACGCAGCCACGCCTCAAATGGAGCCTGATCTTGATAAGGCAACGTAATATAAGTTGCTGCAAATGACAGTGGCTTTGCGTATTGCAAAATATTTGCGGTCCTCAAGTGCTAGTCGACCCACTCATTTCCGCGGGGCAATGGGTAAGGGGTTTGACACGGTACACTTTTCAAAATGGTCGTGATGCAGTAAGGCTCAGAACAAATAGGAAAATTCCACTCACGATACTTTTAACGTCGCGGCCCCGGATATCTCGCTAGATCCATACGCAAGCACTCGAGACCCAATCCACCACGATTGAGGTCCACTTGGATCCCGTGCAATGACTTGACAGCCTCATGCTGCCAAGCGCTCTTGGCGCTCCCTGGTACATAGTGGGCCCGGTTGGCCCTCACACCAGGGAATGTAGCACTGACCAGACTCTAGCTCTAAACCTGTACTAGGATCGACTTTAACTTGCGAAAACAGTATAGCTTATAAGAGTAACAAGTAGTTATTGCGTTTTTAAGTAAATAAAGCTTCAGCCTTACCTTTAAGCTGTTCCATGTAGGAAAGCTATGTACGGGCCTGGTCCACCCGTACTGCTTCGAACGTTGTACCGTTGACACTTAGTATCTTGCGAAATAAACTGGCCAACTGGAAGAAAATCCGGGCAGCTAACATGTGGAGAGATACCGCCTCAGGGTGTTCGACTTACCCATCATACGTAGTAGTATATTCGACGAGGAGCGAAGTAGTAGCACACTAACAATTTTAACAATTTTAGGTTACCGGTAGCTGCTGCGGTCTATTAAAATAGAAGGATTACCTAATAATATACTGAATGTCCGTTGCTGTTACTATTAGTTCGCCCTTCGTCGCAGAGCTCGGTGTTAGCCTTAAGGTTATTTAACAGGCAGCCTCGGTATCGGTTTCCCTCAGACAGATTCTATGTATTTAAGAAGGCATCACTAGCCTCTCTCCCCTAGCTAGGGCCTTTTAGTAGTGAACCAGGTAAATCCACTTCTTCAAGAACAAATGCTTCAGTGTGTGATATCACAATCTCATACATTCCGTCATAAAAAAAAAAAGAAGCACTTCTTCGCTGACCAGCTTATTAAAGATGGCGGAAGCTGCGGACATCCGAGCACCTGTCTAAATTTGCGCTATAACGCTAAAAGCTGCAGCCTCCAAGGAGGCGTAAAAGCGAGGCCGGTATTCTGTCGTCTGCAATACCATTATGTACACCCGCCACAAGCTCTACTACCCTAAACTAACATGCAAATCGTTCACGGATATGACGCGAAGTTGCCGAGCGCTTTGAGAAAGTATCCATGGCACCGCCGAGCTCCGAGAATGAGGAGCTGATAAACGCAGCATGGAGGCAGCATCCGATCGAAGCGCGGGGGCCCGCCTGGTCTCTTGCCTCCGTCACCACGTGTGCATCATTCCGGCCTCTATCACCGTGGGCCTACGAATCTGGGCCCGGGCATGGATAATTCGGGACTCCAAGATTTGGGGATGGGATGACAGCCTCGGTACCCTCAGTTATGTGAGTCAAACAGGATCCTGCCTGCATTATCGCCAAATTAGCAAACGTGACCTTTTCCGGTCCGGTTAACATTCGTACCCTCGAGTGGGTACGTCATCCCCGCGACGCGGTGCGGTCTTGGGACGTGCGACACCGAGGTGAATGAACAGCTCCGAGCCAGGGCGGCTCCGTATTTAGGGGGCAGGCAAACGTTCTATACAGTGTCGACTAGCTTGGTCAAGGCCGGCATCGCCGTGGCCCTTCTGTGTCTGATGACGCTGCGGCGCTACCGGTACACCATCATAGGTATCCTTGCATTTCCGCCGCTGATCGGCAGAGGGGTCCTTATTCACCTCCTGTGTACCTGCAGGCTCCTCGGCGCACAGTGGGAAGGGAACCTAGGGCCGTGCGCAGCCCGGGACTCGGTAGCTTGTACGCCCTACCTTTTCACGACATTTACGGTCATCTTGGACTTGGCGTATGCCGTCGTCCCTTACCTCCTTTTGCGGGACCTGGAGATGCGGAAAGGCGTTAAGCTTTCTGTTATGGCTCTCCTGGCTTTCGGGAGTCTGGCGGGCGTATGCGCTATTATCCGGTTGCCGTATCTCAAGTACTTCATTATCGTGGATGATAAATTATGTAAGGCTTCTTCCGGTTTGCTTGCTATTCTGGTTAAACAGCAGTCTTACTAACACCGTACATAGTCTACTCCTCCGAAATCATCCTTGGGTCAACAGTCGAAAACGCCATCGGCATCATCGCCGCGTCCCTGCGGCCGATCCGTAAGTTATTTGGTTTCTACTTAGTACTATGGTGTTATGGGCAAGTTTAAAAACAGTATTGGGTATTCTAGCTAGGGGGGGACCCACTTGGTAATAACCTACCTTAGATTAGGGGTTGTAAAGGGCTGCAATTTTTCGCATGTATTGTACCTGCGGTTAGACAATGTACTTAAAGACTACACCTAATTTGGGCAGCGTAGCTCCTAACGCGATCACACTAGGGGCATTATACATACGAAGCTCACTTTTTACCTACGTACATACCCACCTACTCCGCGCCCCCAATAATACGTAATTCACAAGGTGATGAACTTCTTTATGTAGCTATTGTACTAAAACCAAAGTTTCCTGCTGATTGTCCTGTTAGATAAAACTGCAATAAGTAGATTGTACCTGACGTAATTAATACTATTATGAGAACTCCCATGCCATTCCCTTCCGTGTCCGTTCCGTGTCCGTGCCGCGTCCACAACGGGAAAGCACTGCTTCCTATCTTGGTTGATTTCAGCTTGACCCCTGGCTAAATGAGCCGCTGACCCAACACCTTCACCTCCTGAGTTCCGACGAGGCAGCGCGCGAGGGACATCGACGTGAGATATGCGAGGGTGCGACGCTAACCTCAAGACCAAAAGGTCAATCCCAAGACTCCATAGGAGTCTAAATCCACCTAGGCGCGCTTGTGCATATCATCACAATAAGTGTGAATAATGTATCCATCTCCGCCTCATGCTCCATGCCGCCTCCTCCGCCACCATCGTCACCACCATGATAACACAACACAAGCTTGTCGCTCTAGCCTTTTGGTACGCATTGACTCAATGTTTCCTTAGTGTCCTTGGTGCTTTTCGCAACGGTTGAAACACATATGGACATAAAAATTTGTTATAGATATCGTCACACATGGATCGCTGGCTGACTGTCGCATCTCACGATCAAGCATACTAGGTTTGAGCACAGCAATCGTCTCATCCGGCTATTACAAGAGTGCTGCCTTTGGTACATAACCGTCTTCTCCAACCCGCCCCCCTTCCCTTTCTTGGTATCCCATGTGCTGCTGTAGCTATAGTTTCTTGACGTATGCTAACGCGTCACCGTCATCATAATTCAGAGCGGCCTTTTCACTTCTCTATCTTGACGCTGCTCATCTCTGGCGCCACGTTTTTGCTATTGCCCCGATCCCTTGTAGTGCCAGGGTCGAGTTACTGGCCGCCTCATAACGACGATGCGTCAACCAGGTTGCCTTCCAGCCGACTGGGCACCATCCTGACTCTGAAGTCCCTTATACGAGATCGGGTAGGGCGCATTTTCCTATACACTGCCGCTCGTACTATTCTATATTGGAGGATAATTCGGACTATCCATTGCTCCTGGGATGGCTTGGAGGTTAGTCATTAAGGGAGCCCACGTTGTTCAGGAATGATGGGGCTGACAGAACGTTCTCATAGGCGTTTCTGCCTTTCTTTCTAACGGTATATTCACTTCTCCATTCACCTATCAGACTCCCGCCGGCACATTCGAACGAGACGACGCCCCGGAAAGCGTGGGGTCCTGAGATATTAGCCAAATACGCCCTGATTTCCCTGGTATGGGGAATCGCAGCCACCGACATCCTATTTCTCACCGAGCGCAATACCGGCGCCATATGTCCGCGTGGTTTCTATATTGAGCGCATGATTCCTGTTGCTCAGCTTGTCATGGTTGCCTGCGACGCCTGTGTCGTGGGGCAAATAGGGTCTCTCTGCCAAGACCGCGAGGGTCGGTCCAAGCCATGGCGGCTCTTGGGCATCTTTTTTCTGGCTTCTGCTGCTGTCTTGGCATTTCTGGGCGTCTGGTCTTATTTCGACCGCAACAATTTCATATGGAGCGTATTCCTAACATGGGTTTCGGTGCGAGATCTCATCTTAGATAGCATTGGCGCGGCGCTGGCTATCTTATCGTCCGTCTACCTCCTAGGGTTCGTGCATCCCACAGCCGTCGGCTTGACCGTCGCGGCCACGAGCGTCCTTGTTCAATTCCAGAGGAAAATTCTGGATGGCGCCATGATTGGAGTCTGGTCGCAGTGGTGGGGCCTCTTGATTGGCAGTGTTGTTTTGCTCGCGCCCTGTCTTCTTCTGCGGCTTAGCATATCCGATGCGGATCGATTTCAGTCCCGAACCCGGAGTCACTTATACAGATACATACACGTGCTCTGTGGCCTTTCGGCACTGGTCTTTGTAACCTCTCAAATGATTCTTGCGAGCCCTGAACAGGTTCGGTCTACGCCTGCAGAGCTCATTGCCCACGCAAAGATCGAGTCGGAGAGCTGGATCACCTCTGCGAAACGGAGTACGTCGCTCCTCACGGCTATCTCGGAGTACAGAAGGCGTTACGGAATGCCTCCGCCGCCAAACTTCGACAAATGGTACACGTTCGCAACTGAAGCCGAGTCCCCCGTTATCGACATTTTTGACCAGATCCATTCCGACCTAGTTCCTTTCTGGGGTTTGCGACCAAGTGTTGTTCGTCAGAGGACTACTTATTTGTTGGAGCACCCGCAGCTTTCCATAGGCGGTATCCTCATCAAGGACGGTCGGATCGAGATCTCGCCGCATATTCGCGGAACGCATAGGTGGATGATGGATGTCACAAAGTCCATGATCGAGCCTTTCGCGCAGTGGCTACCCGATATGCAGTTAGCTTTCAACCTAGATGACGAATGTCGCATCTCTGTCCCGTATGGAGAGATGAGGACCCTGACAAACGACGGGCTCGAGTCCCAGTCAAAGCTCAGCGCACAAAAGCAACTGCTCCCATTTAGTCAAACTCAGAGTCCTCCCTGGTCCGAGGAGTACCTTAACCAAGATGAAACCATCTGGGAAAAGACCTCGTCGTTATTTCTGGCAAGATCACGGAGTGCCATGTTTAACGAATGGATATCGCCCTCGTGCCCGCCAGATTCCCCGGTAAACCGGTATCATTGGTGGAACAGGAAAGCGAAGTGTTCGAGCTGCTCCTCTCCACATATGACCTCCGGGTTCGTATCTAACTGGACGCTGTCGGGCGACCTCTGTCATCAACCTGATCTCGCATACCTTCATGGCTTTCTGTCGTCGCCCTCTACCTTTGTACCCTCTCGGACGCTGTTCCCAGTTTTTGGCCAGGGCCGCGTGCACAACTTTGCCGACATACTGTACCCGAGCCCTTGGAACTACGGTGACAAGGTCGCGTCTGAAGAAGAAGGTGGCCTGCCTTGGGAGGAGAAGCTCAATAGCGTTTACTGGCGGGGCACCTTATCGGACGGACTTGCCGCCCATGGCACGTGGCAGACTTTTGTGAGGGCGCGATTTGTACACATGGTCGTCAACGCCAGAACGTTGGTCAGCCGTAGCTTGGATTCTCTACTCGGTCTCACCCCGACCGGCGACACCGCCACACCTAGCCTCGACGGCTCCCATCCGGTTCTTTTCGGTAGGAAAGCTGTGCACACGGCAGGCGGTCTCCCCGCCCAGCGGCCTATCCCCGAAGCCTCACCCGCTGCCGCTAACGTCTCCTTTGTCGACAACTTCACGCGCTGCGACCACCGCGACTGCCGCGCATTGAAGGCGACCTTCTATGGCTCTGCGGCAACGGAACCGCCGGCGGCCCTCGATTTCCGGGAACATTGGCGGCACCGCCATTTAGTGGATCTTGACGGCGCCGGCTTCAGCGGCCGCTTCCCTCCGTTCCTTAAGAGCGGCTCGCTGCCGTATCGTGCGGCGTTGTTCCGTACCTGGTGGGAGGAGCGCGTCCACGCCTGGCGGCATTTCGTCCCCCTCGACGTCAGGTTGCATGAGCTCTGGACCGCTGTGGGGTATCTGGGCGCGGAGGGACAGGGACATGCGGATGCAAAGGAGATGGCGCGCGCCGGTCAGGACTGGGCCGCCACGGCGCTTCGTAAGGATGACATGCGCGTTTACATGTTCAGACTGCTGCTGGAGTGGGGCCGGGTAGTGGATGATAACAGAGAATCGCTGGGATTCGAGGTTTGAGCAGGCGGCAACAGGTGCGTGGATGGGCTGGCTGGTTGCATGCATAGAAGTCTCGGTGGGTATGGATAGGAGCATGAGAGATTCACCATGGCGTTCTCGGCGTGTTCTATTATAATGCTGCGGAAAGGAAAGGGAGTTTAGGTGATGGCCCGGATAGAACCGCGACTCGTAGTTGTATATGCGAATCAAAGGGAGTAGAAAAGGCAACCGAGTGCCTAGTTTCTGCATACCCAAAGCCGGAAAGACCTGCTTTGTCTCCGGCAGTCCTCTTGCGGGAGGCCGTATGATAAAAGCCCGTTTCTGATATAGAGAGATCCTCATATAGGTATACTAAACACTTAGTCGAGGGACTGGCAGGTAGTGTAAGTGAGATCGTCAGCCTTCCGTCAACAGCGCCGTGAGTGATCTTGGAACTTGTTGATGCACCTAAGCTACACGTCGTCCCGAGCAGCTCATCTAGGATAAAGGCGCATTGAATGTGCGTATACCTATCTTGATACTTATCAGCTTAGAGCTCGAGCACACCGGCAAGAAAAGAATCGCCCGTGCCTGCGTTGATCCAGATGTCAATATTCCCGCCGACGAGATTATCCAGAGCTACCTATCTGCCGAAGTTGCCCCTCGCATCTACTGCTGGTACAGTCAGGACTGCGAGGCAATCAAAATGTACCAGTATGCGTGGGATGCTTATTCGTAGCTTTTTCGCAAATTGATTTACCTCGCAAGGCATCTATCCCATACGCGCCGTACACAGCTTTTACCTCCATATAGTATACATGTTTTCAGTGTATATTAATGGAGGCCTGCTTCGAGTTTTCCGGAGGGAACGTATTCCTTTCCGTAGGTAAGATTCACCCTGCTCACGCGTGATAAGAGAGCCATCTTACCACGTCGCTGGAGTCTCAGTCTTTTGACAGGCGATACTTTCCTTCTATATGCCGCCCGCATGTTACAAGTGTGCGAGGGCGTGTCTCATCAAAAAGCCAAAGAAGGATTCTAATAAGACACAGAACGTATCAACCTTATACCTGGGTCTGCTTAATGAAGACGGTGTGACAGAATATGGCGCGTAACTTCTTGAGCACCTAGGATCGCATGCTAGGTCGACAGTCACGGAAGGAAAGGAAGCACGCTTAGGTACAAGCCTAGCAACTAAACATTCCAAAGCAGGTACCAGATTGACTATGCCCAAGATTCCCTTCTTCGATTCATTGCCTGTCACCTGAGGATTCACGGAATTTAGCGGTGGCTGCAGCTGATCATCAATTCTCGTCACATTGGGTATGGCCTGGTCTATGGTATAATACATCATTACTCTCCATTCCACGTCCCTGTTCTGTGGGCCGAACTGTTCGCCTAATGCCTCTCCCTTCTCCTCGGCGCGGCTCTGATTATGTCGTCTACTCTCAACAATAACTAGAGAATTTTGGTCAGAGAAACGAGTACCTCCAACGGAAGCCAGGGGAAAGGGGGAACATAAACTCACCTCTGCGGCTTCGCTCGCGGACGATACGACGGCCTTCTTTAGCTTGTAGCTTTCGATGACCCCGATATCCCGCATGTCGGCGATGCCACCGCCCGGCGTCATAAGATCCAGTCCGTAGGTGGACATGCCATCGTAGATAGCCTTGCGCAGGCGGGCGACCAGGTCGCTGGAGTCGAGACCCGCATTGTCGGCGAGGATGGTGGGGAGCTGGCGCAGCGCAACGGCAAATGACGCCACGGCCATCTGCTTCTTGCCCTCGACGCGGGTGGCAGCGCCCTCGACAGCCTTGGCCATTAGCATCTCGGCGCACCCGCCGCCGAGGGTGGTCCGCGGCTCCTTGACCGTCTGCGAGAGCACGGCCAGCGCGTCATGCAGGGACCGCTCGGCCTCGTCAAGCAGCTGGTCCGTGGCGCCACGCAGGACGATGGTGCAGGCCTGGCCAGCGGCGACGCCGGAGAACCTGATTAGGGTGTCCTCGCCGATGATGACCTCCTCGATCAGGTCGCAGTGTCCGAGCTTCACCTGATCGGGGTGGTCGAAGGTGGAGGCAATCTCGCCGCCGGTGACGAGGGCCAGACGCTCGATGCCGTCGAAGTCGGCGTGTTCGATGGACATGATGCCGGCGTCGGTGAACAGCTGCTCGGGCCAGTTGTAGATGAGCTGCCGGTTGATGAAGCAGTTTATCCCGTGCGCCTTGATCTTTTCCACCTTGGCCTTCATCTTGTCCTTTTCGGCCTTCTCGAGCTCGGCGAGCTTACTGGTCGCGCTGACCTTCATGCGGGCACCGAAGATCTTGACCTTGTCCGTGTCCATGGAGGTGTTGGCGACGAGGATCTTGGCGTTCTCCAACCGCTTCGGCTGGTTGACACCGATCTTCTTGTCCAGGATGAAGCCCTCGTCGAGGTAGGAGTCGCTCAGCTTCCCCCCGGCCTTCTTAATGATCTGGATATGGCTCAGGTCGGACGAGCCCCTGAGCCGCAGGACGGCGTCGACGGCGAGCCTGGCGAATAGATCCCGGTCCTGCGCCAGCACTTTGGAGCTCAGGGTTGTCCGCGCTATGGCGATCAGATCCTTCTCAAAGGCCTCGGGGTTCTTGCTGTGGTCCACAGCTGACTGTTCCAGGGCCTGCAGCGCGGCCTGGCTCGCTATCCGGTAGCCCTCGATGATGGTCTGGGGGTGTATCTTCTTGTCGACGAGCTTCTCGGCCTCGCGCAGGAGCTCGGCGGCCAGGACGGCGACCGACGTGGTGCCGTCTCCTACCTCGTCATCTTGGACCTTGGAGATGTTGACGAGCACCTTGGCCGCAGCGTTATCGAGGGCGATGGACTTGAGGATGGTCGCGCCGTCGTTGGTTACCATGATCTCGGCGGTAGATCTAAAGAGGGCGGGTTGGTTCAGTCAGCCGGTCTGTCAACCGACGGACACGTCTAAGCACGTAGCCCCTTCCTCGACTGTGGCCCGTTTACTTACGCGGATTGTAATATCTTGTCCATTCCCTTGGGGCCAAGAGTGCTCTTGACCAGGTCTCCGACGGCGATGGCGCCGACGAAAGCGGCGAGACGGGCATTCTCGCCCTTCTCTTCGGTAGTGCCCTCCTCGAAAATCTGGGTGGGACTGAAGGACGACTATACACCATGTGACACGTAGGCCGCTTAGCTTTGCTCTTGGAAGCAGTCGGAGGGAGTAGTCGGCTGTAGTCGAGGATGTAGATGACGTACCATGTTGGTGGGCTAATCCAGGTCTAGAAGGAGATCACCCGGGTTCGTATGTGTTGTCGGAGGGAGTCTTGAGCGGCAGAAAGCTTTTGTTCTCGAGCTCCGGGGTCTGGACGGCTCGTTATAGTCTGGTATGTGTACCGTGATGTGCCTAACGACCAGGCGCTTCAGACTGTAATATATGCGTACATACAAAAGTATTGGCAGCGGGACTTGAAGCTGCTACCACATCTTTTTGACGGGCGCCGGCAGGTGACTGCGGGGTGGCTATCAGATAAGATATTTGGCCGATAAGATAGAAAATTTGAGCGGGGCTCAAGGCACCTACAGGCCAATCGTTGGCCACTTTGCCCGCGCACAACAATTACCTCCATTTGAAATTTTGGGAGGGTCGCGTCGCCTACATTGTCGTGGGTACAGGTATCTATTCAGATAGGCATTGGCTTGCATGTATATTCATAATAAGTAGCGGCATCAATCAGTCTTACTGTAGCGCGGGGCAATTTTCCCTCTTCAGCCCCCACAAATCCAAGTCAAATCAGGTCAAATCCAAACCAAAGCCTTGAATCCGAACCAAAAGAGAGGCACATCCACGACTCTATTCACACAGCGCTCTTCCCATTACCATCAATTCCCACTACCTTCGGCCGATCTACAGAAAAATCCCCCGGCCATCTGTTGCCTTCCGTAATTCAATAAGCACCGAAACCACCCAACATGGCGCCATCTTTTGACCATCTGCGCGACGCAGATGTGGACGAGGATGACTACGACGAGGATGAGATCGACTTCTCAGATTTGAGAGAGAAATACGAGGTTCAGCTGGAACAGGGTTATGACACCTTCGTCGTAATCGATGGGCTGCCCCTGGTCAACGAGGAACAGAAGCCCAAGCTGGTCAAGTTCTTGCTGAAGAAGCTGAACAGCGTTGGAAGGACGAGGGAGGATCTCATCTATATGCCCATGGGAGATGACGGCAAGTCGCTCAGGTGGGTAGCCCGCACCTGAGAAGGGGCTCCCTATCAATGCTGACATGGGCGACTCGCCCCCACAAACAGATTTGCATTCGTCGAATACTCTTCGCCTGCCGAGGCCGCCGCCGCCGTGAGACAGCTCGACATGGTCCCCCTCGACAAGAAGCACACCCTCCGGGTCAACAAGATGACCGACATCGACCGCTACGGCCGTGAGGGACGCGTCGACGAGGAGTATTCGCCTCCCAGGATCGAACCTTTCCAGGAGAAGGAGCACCTGCGGTCTTTCCTGGCCGACCCCAGCGGCCGCGGCCGCGACCAGTTCGCCATGTATCGGGGCGACAGTGTTGGCGTGTTCTGGAACAACGAGAAGGACACTCCGGAGAACATCGTCGACCGACACCACTGGACCGAGAGCTTTGTCCAGTGGTCCCCTCTCGGGACCTACCTGGTTTCCGTCCACCAGCAGGGTGTCCAGCTCTGGGGAGGCCAGTCGTGGTCCCGCCAGAAACGTTTCGCTCATCCCTTTGTCAACATGCTCGACTTCTCCCCCAACGAGAAGTACGTTGTCACGTGGTCCAACCGCCCCATCTCGATACCGGACGAGGGTCACCCGCAGCTGTCCATGGATGAGGACGGCAAGAACTATGTCATCTGGGATCTCGAGACGTCCAAGCCCTTGAGATCCTTCGCAAACCTCGACCTCCCATCCGGTGACCCCAACGCGCCCCCCAAGCACGCCCCTAAGTTCCCGTGGCCCGCCTTCAAGTGGTCCGCGGACGAGAGGTACGTCGCCCGGCTGAACCAGGGCCAGTCCATCTCTGTGTACGAGCTGCCCCGCATGAATCTGCTGGACAAGACGACGGTCAAGATCGACGGCGTGATGGATTTCGAGTGGGCGCCCGCCACCCCCCAGAGGGACGGCGTGAAGCAATACGAGCAGCTCTTCTGCTTCTGGACCCCCGAGATCGGCAGCAGCCCCGCCCGGGTCGGTCTTATGAGCCTACCTTCCAAGCAGGTCGTCCGGTCGCTCAACCTGTTCAGCGTCACCGACGCAAAGCTGCATTGGCAGTCCGACGCCACCTACCTCGCCGTCAAGGTCGATCGGCACTCCAAGTCCAAGAAGTCGCAGGCGACGACCCTCGAGATCTTCCGCGTGAAGGAGAAGGGCGTGCCGGTGGAGGTCGTCGATACCATCAAGGACACCGTCATCAACTTCGCCTGGGAGCCCAAGGGGGACCGCTTCGTCATCATCACGACGACGGAGCCCGTTGGCGCCACCGCCGTCCCTCCCAAGACCTCCGTCTCCTTCTTCTGCCCGGAGAAGGCGAAGGGCCCGGTCGTCGGTAACTTCAGGCACCTGCGAACGCTGGAAAAGAAGAACAGCAACTCCATATACTGGTCCCCTAAGGGACGCTTTGTGGTCGTCGCCACCGTCGCCAACCAGCAGAGTTCCGACCTCGACTTCTTCGATCTAGACTTCGAGGGCGAGAAGCCAGAGAACGAAAAAGACCTCACCGCAAACCTACAGCTCATGAACACCGCGGACCACTATGGCGTCACGGATCTTCAGTGGGATCCCTCGGGTCGTTTCGTAGCTTCGTGGGCGTCTGTCTGGAAGCACACGGTAAGTTCTAACATCTCCTCACGCCCTCCTGCTACCCGCGTGCCCCCACTTTGCTGAACCGAGACTACTAGATGGAAAACGGTTATCACCTTTACGATTTTAAAGGCGAGCAACTGCGCGAGGAGCCCGTCGACAAGTTCAAGCAGTGGTTGTGGCGACCGCGACCTCCCACCCTGCTTACCAAGGACGAACAGAAGCAGATCCGCAAGAACCTGCGCGAGTATTCACGACAGTTCGAACAGGAAGATGCGGAGCGCGGCGCGTCCGCCGACTTGGCCGTCATCGAGGCCAGGAGACGTCTGCTGGACGAGTGGTACGCCTGGCGCGCCTCGGTCGACGCCGAGCTCGAGGAAGAGAGGGAGGCGCGCGGCCTGCCCAAGCTATCCGCCGAGGAACAGGCCAAGCAGCCCGAGGAGGGCGAGCAGCAGGTCATCGAGGAGATCGTGGAGGAGGTATTGGAGGAGAGCGAGGAAATTGTCCCCTAGCGGGCGGGTGCATCCCGCGCAACCGGTTTTCCTGTTGGTCGACGGCGGATTCGAGGTGGGAACGGCGTTCACTTGTCTACGGCATAAATCTAGAGTCTTCTGGTGGCATCCAAAACGGGATCTTTGGCAGCTGGTGCTTCGAGTGGAATAATCGACATCTGATCACTCACTCAGTGTGGCCGCACGCCTTTCCTTCGTCGTGCACATAGAGGCCTCATGTGTCGCTAACGGCGGCGTGGGAAGCACGACATCCGCGTTGCTCGGGTTTGATGTCGTCGCGGCATAGCATCTTTAAGTGACTTGTCAGATTCATTCCGTAACACGATGGAGCGCATCTGGTATCCAGCTATTCTGGTATTCAGCTACTCTGGTATTCAGCGAGGGTCCTCGCGACCTGCCACATACCAATATACTCGGACACGAAACTCAAGCTCACCAAAATACATTTCTGTTTCCAAAGCTGAGCTGGTGCTGAGCCGTGGCTGAGGAGCCCGGGGTTCAGGCTGAGGTGGGCTGAGCCTGGGCTGAGATGACTGAGCATTCCCACTTTTGGGATTAGGGACCTCTGCAGGGGTCCCTAATCTGGGACAACGTCCCTTGTTTTAGGACCTGCTGGAGTTTCCACATCAATGTTTCTGATCTGCAGTTCGTAAACCCGACGGCTTAAGAAAGTGCTGCGTTCGATGCCATCACTTGCCATATAACTTTATTTTTTCTTTTTAATTTTAACTAAGCCAAACGGACGCAGCTGTTCTACAGGCAGTACGTAAAGCGCCGTTGTATAAAATAAGTTGCTCTTGCATTAAAAGTTTTACGAACAGCATTTCCGGAGTAACCGATGCAGATCGAGGAGGCATAATCCTCGAGCTGGATTCACCAGCATAAAAGGAGGCAGCCAGAGATAGCAGAACCATCTATCGTATAACTCGTCGAGCCAGGAGAGAGCTCGGAGGCTGGGTGTGAATGCCAAAATTAGAAGGCGAAGTTATGTCGAGGCTGTCATATAGCTAATTTCCTTTGCAGATCGTCCGGAATCAATCTGTGACAGGACCTAGTTCCCGCCTAATGAAAGGTTGAAAATCGAGTTCTTTCCTCGTCGTTACCCCTATGTTTCTGCCTTACCATCCCCGCCCCTGGTTGTTTTATCGCTTGCTTATCGGTGTTATGTCTTCTAAATCCACCTTCCCAAAGTTTGCGCAGGGGTTTAAAACGTTCAAATTCCTCCCAGTCACGTTATCTTTCTACCTCATCTTCGGTTAGCGAGGTATGCTTACCATGCTGGGGTGTCCTGAATCCGCTTTGTCAGTACGTAGGTAAGGAATCGGCGATACCGAAGGAAACGGCTCGGCAGTGATGCCGGAAGGATTTGCGTTTGTAACACCGCCTTGGAGACTAGAAGATTCTGCTTGCGTGGCAGGGCCCTATTACCTCGAGAGGAAGGACCCTGGAGCCGCTAGAAGAGGCCAACTAATCACGGTTCTTTTATGCAGACAAGTTGCTGATGGAGAAGGTTACGCGGAGGAGCGGGTAGCATTCCAGGAATCTGGCGGGGTGGGAATCGAAAAGGGGTATGGGATAGCCCGAGAAGTTCCCTTTGGTACAGCAGCAACAGCAGGCAAAGAAAACTCTAAACCATGGAGGTCTTCGAGCGAATCTCACCAACAAAGCTCCAGTGGGTTTAAAAGCCAAATCCTCTGTAACCCTGAGCCGCACGTGGGTCACGTCATCTCCCACCTTAGGTAAACCCTTTCCCTTGTTCTCTATTCGCTTAATAGCGGATGGACTCCTCTACCGCATGGCAACAGTCTGCCTTGCATGAATCCGCATGAGCTGTCGTATGATTATGGATAAAAAGGAGGATCTATAGCTAGGGTTCGTATCGTACGGCCAAAGAGAAAGCCTTCTTTAACTTCCCTGCTTATGGTCCAGGGTCTGGCGCTCAAGGTCAATATAAGCAACTAGCCCCAATTTGCCTCACTCCCCAACGCATACTTTGCTGTCTTCTCCTTTATCCTCTCTTTTAATCCTTTTCAACCCGGGCTCTCCGCTTCCTCCTTTCTTCGTTCTTTATTTCTCCCATTCGGTTCAACTCTCTCCTTCCCTTCCGCCCCATCTCTCCTGCTCTTCTCCCTGTCACCGGCAAGATGGAATTTCAAATTCCCGCATATGCAGTCTCTCAATAGAACTAAAAATCAACTGCTTTGCGGGCTTTAGGTTTTGGCTTTCTGGCCTCCGATCTGTAAGTGGCACATCGTTAACAGTGAAGGTTGGTTGTGGTATCGGGTTGGTTAATTTTCCGTCCCGTCACTTAACGTGCTCTTTAGCGCTGGGGCTGACAGTCCTGGCCTCCCTTTAGGTGGCTCCGCCGGGTAGCTGAGTAGCTTGTGGCTGGGTCTTTCACGGATATCAAATAAGCACGACCTCCCCCTATTCTACGCATCTGACCTGTCTCAGAAACATCACTTGCGCCATGGTAAATCAATCGCGGATTCTTGATAGACTTAGATCTCGCCATTAAGGAGCAACGTGTTGGTATCTCGGGAGCAAAGGGAAAGACTGGCACGAGGGCTTTTATGGCCATCGGGGCACTTCTGGGCGAGCAGCATTTATTCATGCACGACCTCGAATTATTCTTCTGGGTTTTATTCTGGATATACATTCACTGTAGCGGGCCGGGGCAAAAATAAGGTCGTCGCCGAATTTAAGAAGTGGAATTCCGGTAATATGAAGGAGCTGGCACAGCTAAAGAAAGGGTAGGGTGGGGGAATGGGTACTGTCAGATACAGTGGCTTGAGGTCGGAAGGAATCGGGCCGTATGACGCGCTAAGGGCTGGAAGGAACAGGGGTGACAGCTAATTAGTATGAGGGATTAATTCCTTGAGACCCTGACGCAGACAGTTAGCTGTTATGAGACCCTGACATCACACACTGAAGCATATATGACTGAAGAAGGAATGAATTCTCTGGTTAACCTCTAAGAGGTCCTAGCTATAAGCAGAGGGTAGCGAACCCTCCTTAAATACACATAAAACCAGCTACAACTAAGAGAAAGTGATACCGGAGATACATGAACCGGTCTCAGCTGAGTGGCTGATGAAACTAATCCAAAACACAGTTGTTTGATCGTTTTCAGCTGGGTCTGACAGCTGTTATCATCATACATCATCAATATACGCTTTCTGGAAACAATTCGAGGATATCCAATATCGTGGTCTCAGGCTGTTTGACAGTTATGAGCCCGGTTTGCGAGGTTCTCTAGATTTATCATATTTGCCCCTAGAAACCACTTCTTCTGTTAGCACATTAGGTGCCAAACAGTCAATTGAAACGGATCACGATAAGTAACAGTCAAGCATCTCTCATGAAAACGAAACTCGAAGATTCCGGCGAATGGGATGCGTAGTGGGAAGAACTTCTCAGCCGCACGCCTAAAAACATCGTCAGATTATACGACCCCGAAAAAGACGAATTACCTGCTGCTAAACCCGATTATCCTTCGCTAAAAGACGTCAATAAAAAAGCAAACTCCGCAGCTGATCTTTCCGAAAATAAGATAACGAAATATAAGAACCTCCTTCAAATATACCAGCTTGAGAAGCACCGTTACGATTCGCAACAGAAGAGCCTCGTCGCAGTAAGGTCGATGATATACAGCTCCGTCGGGAAGTCGTATCTACCCTGCCTGAAAGCTTCCGAATCGACACGCAAATGGATCAACAGTTTTAAGGAACACGCCGGTGCGAACGATGAAAAGGCGATAAAGCTCGCGAGAACTGAATATAAGAAAGTCCTAAAGAAAGGAAGACACGTTAGCACGAAAAATATCCACGAATGGCTTAAGAAATGGGATGTAGCCATGGCGAACGCCGTAAAGAATGACATCTCTGAATCAGTAGGCTTACAGTGGGTGGATAACTTCGCTAATATGATAACGCCACTTAAGGCGTGGTACGCAGACCAGCTACGGCTATCCATCTCTCGGGATAAAGTTAATAAGCTGTCCTACAGGACCGTCAGTAAGGAAGTTCGTACGCTAATAAAGATACCCTTACGGCAAAAAAAGTCAGAAGTAACTCCTAAAACCGTTAAAGAAGGTACTTATACTACGACCTTCGGAGGTGAAAGCCCTGCTGCAGGGGTGGATTAACCTACTAATGATGCCTCGTCGTCGGAACCATCGCGCAAACGGGCAGGGCCAGACTC
Organism: Monosporascus sp. mg162; assembly: GCA_004155945.1. Classification (NCBI taxonomy): domain Eukaryota; kingdom Fungi; phylum Ascomycota; class Sordariomycetes; order Xylariales; genus Monosporascus; species Monosporascus sp. mg162. Next base: position 27,296 of record QJNY01000740.1, read on the forward strand.
TTAAGTTAAGGATCGTAACCTTAAGAGAGGAAAAAAAGGCTGCCGGGCGTATAGTGACGATTGGCACAATATATGGAGTTGCAGATGTATAATTAACATCTTAGGAAGCAAGATTTTCGAAAGGAATCAGAAGGCTTTTGATGAAAAGATGGCTTCCGACGCTAAGCTTCGAAAAAAGGTAAAAGCGATTAGAAAAAAGGCTCTTACGAATCTTGAATCAACGATGGCTAAAGGGAAGTAACAGTTAATAGATGGAGTAAAAAAGATCTTGAAGGGTTTTGTAAATGGCTTACTTTATGAGGCATTTAACGTACTAGATAAGTATTCACTAAAGAACTGTGCGATCTTGGATTCTGGAAGCTCCATCCATATGTTCCATGACCTGACCCGATTCGAAAGATTCGCGAAGGCACTTAAAGGTTATATTGTCCTAGTAGGCAATACTGAAGTGACGATTCTCGGTTATGGGGACGTTACGATATATGTAGAAGACTTACGTGGAAAGAAGAAGGGCCTAGTGTTAAAGGAAGTGGCCTACTGCCAGGGCTTCCATTGCAATATCGTTTCGTATAAGCGCCTCGAATAGGAGGGCTATTACTGGGATACCCTTGATAACAGCGTGAGGTTTCGCAAAGATTATGAGGAGCTGTGTATCCTGAAGAAGAAGGAAGGTCAGCGTGTGATCGAAGATAGAAGCTGTATAAGGGCCGCTTTTCCTGTGATTAGGAAGGCAGGCAGAGCAGCTGGACAGTTAAGGGCTCAAGCCCCAGGGTCGGGGGTGCTGTGGCATTTAAGAATGGGCCACTGTGGGCCAGAACCCCTAAAGCACCACTTAATTACTGCCGTGGAGCGCTGCTAAAGGGCCCTAGAATGGCCGAGTGCCCGGCGTGTGCCCTAGCGAAGATGAAGGAGATCCCCTTACGGAGAGAGCCAGATCTAAAAGCAACTACGCCTTTCTTAAGGGTGCGCTTGGATTGGCAAGACCTTTCGGAAGAAGCCCGTGGATATAAACGGGTGCTGACGATTTCCTGCGAAGCTTCACACTGGGCAACAGTGTATTTCTGCATAACAGTAGGGAAAGAGGTTGAAAACTTACGTATCCTGAAGGATTATGTGGGTTGGGTCAAGAGCTACTTTGGGTTCCGAGTGAAGTTTATTCGAGGAGATATGGAACTCGCTCGTGACTTATTAGTCAGATAGCTGCGTTTAGAAGGGATCCTCGTCGAGCCCTCTGTTCCATATACGCACGCTCAAAATGGAGGCGCAGAGCGCTCGGGGGGTGTGGTGATAGAGAAGGCACGAGCGATGAGGATCGGGTCGAAACTGCCGCATAACCTATGGAAAGAGCCTGTTAGCTGCGCCGCCTACCTTTACAACAGGACTCTAACAGCTGCCCTTAAGTGGAAGACTCCATATAAGGTTGTATATACCCACATGGCTGAGGGAGAAGGGATATCAGGCCTTAGGACACCTCAGTTAGCCCATCTTAAGGCCTATGGTTGCAGGTGTTACGCACTGAAGCTTAACCCGAATTACAAGTTAAGCAAGTTGTAAAAGCTGGACCCTAGAGCATATATCGGGTACCTCGTGGGGTATAACTCCACGAATATATATAGGGTATGGGTACCAGAGCTCGGGAAGGTAATTGCAACGAGAGATGTGATCTTCAACGAGATGGAGTTTTTCAGCAGGAAAGATGCGTTGGAGCGTTCGGAGGAGATGATTAGGAACCTTGAAGACCTAGTTGCGAAGGTACAGCTACCTGAAGAACTAGCAGTTAACGAGGCAATCCTTAAAGAAGACGATTCGGAAATGAAAGCTATAGGAGACGAGGATAAGGCTAACGCCTTTTCGAACGAACAGCAGTTAAAAGAAGAAAGCGTTTAAGACGAAATTATCGTAGGATACAGAACAGACCTTAAAAAAGTAGGCTGGGATAACTTCCTACAGCCATTTAAGCCAATAGAAAGAACCCCGTACGCTAACTACGTCGGCCTAACGGTTAAACAGCCTGATTAGCAGGTTGAAGACGTAGAAGAAGCTCTACGGTGTAAAAACGAATTACGAGTCCTGCAGGAGGAGGAAAGGTTCTACAACTTCCGCGATTATAAGGTCGCAAGCTCTTGGATGGGAGCGTTCGCTGCTGGAAAGAAGTTCTCTCTTCATCGAAAGGACCTAACGGAGCCACCTAAAAACGTACGTGAGCTGTCGAATCACCCGATGAAGCAGCAGTTCCAAGCAGCGCAGGAGGCTCACCTTCGAAAGCACGATTCCTTTAGGTCATGGGAAGAGGTAACTGCGAAGTCAGCTACAGGCCATCAGGTGCTTCACTGCAAATGGGTGTTCACATACAAGTTCGACAAGCATGGGATGCTCCAGAAGTGCAAAGCTAGGCT